>JAGDQP010013304.1:0-13062 GCA_022664845.1 Lepisma saccharinum | reverse complement strand
AGAGTATATTTTAGAGTAAGTAATCAGTTATTTCCATTAAAGTTATTTAACTTTGTGTAATTAATATAGTTTTCTGTTTCGGCGTGCACACATGGAATCTACACTCTTCAGAGATCTGACTTATTTTTTTTTAGGAAGATTCGTTCTGGGTCCAGTGTGTAATTAAGACTGGTGCATGCACGCGTGTGAAATCACATAAAAATGCACAATATGTACACCCGATTCCAAAACGTTTTACCGCATTGATTAGTGCTTTTTTGAGCTAAAAAATATCTAAGTCCAACTTTGAGTATCTTCGGAAACAGTCAACCATACATGGCGGGCTCGAGCCGCCAAGGGTAGAGTGCACCTTCGCAATAGGAAAAATTAGTACAGATGTGTTTTTCTCCTTTCTTAAGTACAACAAAATAAGCTGAAATGTTAAGTGTAGAAAGAAGTAGCAGTTATACAATTATTCAATTATAACAGTATTTCAAAACTATGAATGTGTGTGATCACGAGGTGTTTTTTTCCCTAAACACACGCTTATTTATTGCTATTACACATTTAACTTAGTTTGTATTTTACAGTCACTAATAATACAGTATATAGACGTTCTGTCAACACCCACCATCTCTCAGACGTTATATTTTAAATATAATAATTACTTATCGCATGAAACGATTGTATGAATGCATGTACAACTGAATTATTTTAACATACAAATTTGTCAAATTATTTATGTTTAAGAAATATCACATTACATTCCAAAATGTTGTTTCACACGGAATACGAAAGAAACCACGACCTTACGGGTGGGAGTCCCGCGCTCTACCACTCTACCCCGCTCTACATCTCTAACTCCTTCTGAAGAAACATGACTGAATGCCCGATGTTCCAAGACAATGACACTCATATCCGTTGAATAACTTTTGGATCATTTGACTCGTTTATTCTACTATGGATACGCGAAATATTTTGGTTGTCTTACCTTTCGTTGTAAGTGTGTTGTTTTATGAATGGAAACGTAGGGGACAAAAATACCACGTGATCACATGTTTGCAAAACTTTCAAGTACTGTTATCAATATGTAATTGTTTGACTGCTATTTCTATCTACTATTAATAGCATTTCAATATGTATCATTCCGTTTACAAAAATAAAACACATCTGTACTGATTTTCCCCAATTCCGAGAGTTCACCGTACCTTTTTATAGGATAGAACCTGGCTACTTTGGCTTACACTTTTCGAAGATATCTGAATCCGGAATTAGAAAATTTTCATCTCAAAACAGCTCTATCAATGCGTTCAACCTTTTTGGAATATTGTGTACATACGTAATCTTTGTGTATATTGGCACTGTTATGACAATTTGTTCCCTCTTTTTCTCTTTGAAGAAACATACTTCCTAGATTGTTAAAAGCAGAATGAGAAATAAAATAGTGTTGCTATTATAGAAAATGAGTTGAATTTTGAAAAAAAAATAAATGTATTCACACACGGATACATATTTTTTGAGCTCCTAGTTAGCTCATTTTAGCTGTATGCGCTCTGTTACCGTTCGTGTATTGCTTACGAAACCCACCTTTATTATTGGATGGCATTGAATTCATATCATTCCAGGATAGGCAATTGTTCTCCAAAAGAATTTTGCAGGAATAAATGGAAAGATAACGTATATTGCGTATTCTTAAAATATACAGGCGTTAGACTCATTAAGAGATATTTCAGATAAAAAGGATTTAAGTACTAAAAGTGTTTGTTAAAACAAAGAGAAACTAATAGAAAATATACGAGGGAGTACCCCTCCACAAAAAAAACAAAAAAAAACAACAAAAAAACCGGACATTTGTAATAAAATTGTGTGTATTTGTTTTTGGGTGCTACAACTTGAATCGCTTTCAAAATACTGTATATTTGATGAAACACATCGGTCTAAACGAGTTTTCCATTTTCAAAGCAGTAGTGAAACTCTTGCCAAGTGGTACATTTTAATGGCTACGTCGTCTTTCGTGCACCTCTTCCACATCTGAAAAACGTTTTCTTTTGATGATCTTTTTTTTTTCATTTGACGAATGAAAACAAAGTCACTCGGAGCAAGTTTGAGTGAATATGGCGGATGCAAAAGCTGGATCGTGTTGTTTTCCATTAAAAATCGTTTCACAATCAAGGTTTCGTCTGCTATTGAGGCATGTTTTTTTCCTGCAACTCTTTTCATTTGCAATTTCTTGCTCAACGTCCGTTGACAGGAAATCCAGGCGCACCAAACAAATCAACAAGTTTATCAGTGGTTCTGCGACGGCCTTCCATAATCACTCCACCAGTTCTGGCGATGTTTCCATCCGTTCGGGAGGTTGGTCGCCTTAGCGAGGTTGGTCTTCAAGTGGCCTCAAAGAAAAAAAAAACACTTGTAAAGTTTAGTTTTTCCCAGAACACCTTCCTTGTAAGCCGTTTCAAGCATTACAGCTTTTTTCCCTAGAAGAAAACAGAATTTCATAGCCTCACGCGCTGTTTCCAGTTTTCAGTCATCACAAGAATAGCCGAACAACCAAGAGGCGCTTAACAAAAATATTTATTACGTGACACCACGACTTCACTCGACAACGCTGGTCGGTAGACTGATGCAAAAGCATCCCAACGCCTAATGTGGTAAGCACAAAAACTTGCTTTCCAATGATCAATGTGGGTTTCGACAATATCGCTTAACTGTTGAACTCCTTGTCAGGGTCTATTGGTCAGAATTCATTCCTCCGCAATGAACACGCTCTAGCTGTGTTCTTCGATTTATTGAAGGCATATTATATCACCTGCAAATATGGCATATTAAGCCAGCTTTATGACTGGGGTATTAGGGGCCACATGGCCATTTTTTTTCTTCAAATTTCTTTAGCAACCGTTACTTTCGTGTTCTTTTCTGAGAGCGTTATTCACAGGAGAATGGCGTACCTAAAGGGAGTGTGCAGAGCGTAACACTGTTCAGTATTGTTGTGGATAGTGTTATGGCTTATATTCGCCCTCTTATATGTTGACGACTTTACGATTGACGGTAAATCTGCGAATACCCACCTCACATCTAGGCAGATCCAATTGACCTTAAGCCATCTTGTTGAGGGGTCACACCAGACTGGCTCTGATTTCTTAACCACAAAGACAGTCTCTGTGTATTTGTGACGTGAACGTATTTGTTTTGTGAATCCGGATCTATTTCTTCGAGACAGATTACTCCAGTTCGTCGATGAGGCACGATACCTTGATCTTTGATACAAAGCAAAATTTGCGTAGTGCTCTTTGCCAAATTAAGATTTCCTGTACCAGAGCTCTGAATTTGTTACGTGTTATAAGGCATCCGACCTGGGGTACTGATCGTACAACTTTGTTATCGAAGCTTAATTAGGGTTATCACGCCTATTTTTCTGCCTTACATACACTGGATAGTGTTCATTACGCTGGAATTCGACTCTCCACTCCACAAGTCCTGTCACGTGTCTTTGTGTTGATGCCGGTGAACCACCGTTCGATATACCGGACCTATGTCGCTAAGATACCATATTCAGCATGCCATCGAGCACATAACTTAGTGGTACATCCAGTATACAGAGCTATTTATGCACGCCGTGGTCACTCTAACTGACAGCTTGGCATCCGAGCTTCTGAGTTTTGTAGAATTTGAATGCAGATCAGCCAACTGTATGCAATGTCCGTTTTAGTCTTCGTTCTTCGTGCACAATTGTTCGTTAGTGGATTGATATCCCTTTGTCTTCTCTAAAGAAATCGGTGACATATATGATTGGGTACCAGCAAAGTTTTCGTGAGCTGCAGACTCACTACCCGAATTAAATTTCTGTTTTTCAGTTGGGTCCAAATCAGACTAGTCTGTTGGATGCGCGTTTGATATGTTTGGGGAAGCCAGTCAATTTTGCCTTTATCCCAAAACAGTATTTTTATAGTTAAGCTATATGCTATTTTAAAGGCTTCAGATTTGAGTCTTGTTAGTACTTTCAACCGCATCCTTGTTTGACCCGATTCTCTCAGTGTTGTTGAAAGCCTCGAAAATATGTATCCTAAACATCCGCTCGTGCAAGATATCCTAAATACGACTAGCGCCATCTGCTATGCTGGTGGTAAGGCTATCTTTACCTGGATACCAAGCCATGTAATGGTAATGAATTGGCAGACCAAGCTTCTTTAGGAGCAAACATTGACATTCAGCATGTCCCTTTCTAGGATTTGGTGATATAATATTGCATTATTGCCAGTTCTGAATGGCAGCGATGATGGGATGGAGTTACTGTTAAATAATTGAAAGAACTTAAGGTAACTGTTGCTTCATGGAAATAATCTTGTCGAGATAGTAGGAGTGAAATGTACTTTTATGCCGCCTACGTATAGGAAACAGTCGCATGGCTTATGGATATTTGTCGCCACGTTTGGACCCTCCACATTGTAGTAAATGGAATGGAATTTTAAGTTTTTGTCGTCATCTTTTAGATTTTCCAGGATATAATAATTTCAGACAAGTTATAATGTCCCCAATGACATGGCGTAATAGCTAGGGAATGAACCAGGTATGTTGCGGAGAATGTTTATGTATATTTGAGAGACAGGTTTATCTCCGTCTATTTGAGATGATTGCGCCCCTTATCGCTTAGGATTTATCTACTATTATTGTTTTATTTTGTGAAGGCCCTTTTTATCCTTCACGTTTTTAACTTGTTATACTAAAGTTTTACTACATGTTTAGTTTTATTAATCGTTCTACTGGCCACTTACACCAGTATTTTATGTCTCTGAAAACATTTTATATCTTCACGTTTTCTATGATTTTATTCATTTAGTTAAGTAACAGCTACGTTTAGACCTGATAGAGATAAGGGGCTTCCCACGTATCAGGCGGACGTAAGCCATAGTGCTGTTACCGTCCATACAATTTATTTTATTTTATTTTAAAAAAATGGGATAAATACATTTGGACTCAATAAAGGCTTGATGGATGTCACTGTTACGAATCACCGATCTTATCAATATCTTTTCCAAATATATTTTTAAGATACTTCCATTGCGTTCGATATAACAGCACTAAACTTGCAATAAATATTTGACGTTGCAAAAGGAAAATAGTATGGGCGTCCCCGTGTACAAGCAATACCAGGTGTGTAAATGTGAACCCCGAATTTGTTCATAGACGGCGTTAGCTGTCACTGTGATTACCGTAAAGCTGCGTCCTTGGCGCCACTTGCTTGTTTTGACTGCTGATAACAATTTGCAACTCACAACCAGACAAGTTTCATGTCATGGCGTAGTGTTTAATAGCGTTGAAAATGGCACAATTTGTACCTATAAAATACTATGTGCAAACCGCATTGATTTTTTGTTACCATTTGAAAACTGGTGCAGAATCGCATCGCATGCTTGCAGAAGCTTACGGTGATCATGTTCTTGGTAAGTCACTGCTATGCGTTGTTAAAAAAAAAAAAGTTGCGATTTTGACGTGAGAAACGAAGATCGTGGAAGACCACCGAAACAGTTTGCAGACAGCGAATTGGAAGCTTTGTTGGATGAGAATCACGCTCAAACACAACAAGAACTCGCGGATTAATTATATGTGACACAAGAAGCAGTTTCCATACGTTTAAAAGTCATGGGCAAGATTCAGAAGGTGGGAAAATGGGTTCCACATGAACTGACCGAACGACAGCAGGAAAAAAAAACCTTGCGAAATTGGGAGCGCCAATTAAGAATTTATGAAGTGACTGTATATGAAAGCACGCTCCATGCTTTTCTTTTAAGCAATTTCATAAACTAAGGTATATTTTTCTTTTAGTACAATTTTTTTAAAGAAAAGTATATCTTTAAAATGATTTTAAATTGTTTTTGCTGTATTATTGTTAAATTATTCTTAACTCTGTTTATTAAAATAGTATTATGTATGTCAGTATAACTTTCAACGGGCCATCGTTTAGCATCTAGGAACAACTGGAATAAAGTTTGGATTAAGGGAGCGTCCCAAATCGCCGATTACGCGCAGTTGGACCAACACTGAGAGATGGTGCCAGACGTAGTAGCCCAATTACATAAGTTTACCTGTCCATCGTCGGTCCAAGGGTGAAATGCTGATTGGGAGTACAGGCAACCAACATTATTTTATCTTTTTTCCTTGTGTGATATGACGGACGTAGTTATAAACAGAGAGTGACTATCATGATTTGACATGAAGAGAAGAAAGAACGTGGAACAAGCGCTATAGATCAACGTCATAGTTTCCAATGAAGTAATATTCTGGCAAGATTGATGTAATGAAATACTTACATAAATTGGTGTGTGTACTATTCTGCATAAAATTAATAACTTGCACGGGTATTGGTTATCGAAATTACTTAAATATTTAGTGTCTATTTACGAACTGCTTCTCTTCCTTTAGAAATACATTTTCAACCCTGATTTATGACGTTGCTTGGCAAGCGAAACTAATGGAGTAGATAGCGGTTGTTTTGTCTATTGAATACATCAAAACCGTTATTCCCTTTGGAGAATTTAAGAATATCTCCACGATTTGCCCTAGAGGATTATTAATTGGTTATATATGCATATTACGATGTGAGATATTTAGAAATAGACCATATAGAGGAGCAAGTTATATTTAATTATTTATTAGACTTTTATACGGTTACAGAGTACTTCGGAAAATATAGTTTAACATTTTCTTAAACATGTATTATGCTTTTCTTCTCGTAGCACTCTCGTTTGAATTGGAAAAGGAAGAGAGTGCCAATTGTGTCATTTATTGCAGCAACTGATTAAAACTGAAAACCAAGGGAGGGTGGAACCACACTTCCGAGAACTAACGACAGTTACCAAAATTTCAAATGTACTACATATCGAGCCACCGTGTTCTTATGATACTGGCGGGAACTTCGAATCGTCACTTGGGAGGTACACAGGTTCGAGTTCTGTTGCTGTACATCCGTTTGCGTTCTGGTGCCTTACTGAAACTTACTAGTTTTTTACTCTTCTGTAGAGCGTGCTGTAAAGCATTATGACAGTTTTGGTTTACATCTGCCCGTCTGGCGAAAAATATCAACTCAGGGACAACAGGGTTACGAAGGTGGTTGAGGTGTGGTAAATTTGGGCGAGAGTAACTGAAAATACATATAGACGATAGTCATTGCAAGTGGGCCCAGAGATAGGGGCGGTGAAAGATATAGTGCGCAATTTATATTTTTTGAACTACAGGGGTTAGGAAGCTGTTTGAGATGTTGTTGGAAAGGCCTTCGCGAGACTATCTCAGAAATGAACATCCAACCAGATTGCAGGAGCGGTTCGAGATAGAAGGGCGGTGTCGAAGATAGGGAATACTTAATATCTTAGGAAATACAGGGCAAGCAAAGTGATTGAGATGCCGTTGGAAAAGTCTCGGTAAGACGAGTTCAAATCAGTATCTCCCATTTAGATTGTAGGGTCAGTGCTAGAGGCAATCTTAAACTGTGGAACTACTAGATCTAGGAAGGCAATTGAGGTGTCGTTGAGGAAGATCTCGTTGAGGTAAATCAAACCTGTATAGTTGATGTACATTGCAGAGGTTGTGCAAGAGATAGGAGGAAATTTACATCTTTAAAACTATTAGGCCTAGGATGGTGATTTAGGTATCGTTGGAAAAAATATCGGCGAAATATTTACAAAGAGATGATGATCATATATAAATAGAATGCTTCGTGTTGAGTCCTGGCCGGACTTTACATGCATAGTCTCCCGACTGTGCTCTGCTTCACTTGTTTCATTTTCTCTATGCAACGTTTGGCATTGTACGTAGACAAATATTTAGGTCATTATATTTAGGTTATTACACCGTACAAGTCATTTGCAAATAACAAACACAAAAGAGCTCAAAGTTTCGATTTCTGTGGCACCCCAGAATTTAATAAAATTCTGGTTTTAAATATTTTTTTACGGACACAGTGTGTAAGTTAGCATAAAAAAGACGCTAGCTACTGATGAAGGTTCGATGAGAAGTTGAGAAACAAGTTTGCTGAAAAGAATGTCGTGATTAATGCTGAAAAGAATGTCGCGACTAATAACATCGAAAGCCTTAGGAAAATGTGTGCAAATTACGTCTACTTAACCTTATAATCTATTTGTGTACCAAAATATGTATGATTTGAACAATTTGGTTACAGTTCCTTTATTTGGTACGAAGCCATTTTAAAAGAGGGAAATTGTTTTTAATGACAATTTCAAACACTTTGGCTGATACAAATATTATAGCTTTTCGACGATAATTTTTAATATCGTTACTCATACTGACTGTTTTGAGAATGAAACAGATATAAGCAAGTTTCCATTTAGTAAGGAATAATTAAAAATTGCTTGTAGTGGATATTTCAGCATCTCAAAGGAACTATTGATAATACAGGATGGCACTTTGTCGGACCAATGATATGTCCGGGTTTGCTGCTTTCTATAGCTTTTGCTACGTTTTGCAATCAAAGCGTTCAAAGGATAATTCATCTGAAATTCAAAACTATTGTGTTTTGCAAGAGTGATAAGGTTATCTTTTGACGCATTGTGTCACCTGGAAGGTTGTCATGAATGATTTTGGTATAACTTTTTCATCCTTTAATAGTGTTGTCCCTCGTAATTTATTACAATTCAATCCGATTTGCGTCCTTTATTTTATATATGTCAAGATTCCTTTCGGATCAGATAGTGTTCTTTTCGCAGTTATACAAATATGTCTTAAAAATTGAGAATATCTCTCTTTTTGGTAAGAGCACGTATTTCCTTACATTTATTGTAATGCTACGTAGGAGACGCAGGTAAGATGTACAAAAACAACACAAACAAATATACTGCAGATATATATAATGAAAAGAACTAATACTTTAATATCTAATTTCGTGTGCTTTGTTGTACATTGGTAACAAGAGATCTAGCAAATTCAATTTGATACAGATATTTTTAGTAAAATATTTTTACAGTAAACTGTTTTACAGTAATGTCGCTACGACAATACGTCTAACCCTATATATTGCAATAATCGAAATGCACGATTCTTGTAACCCGTAGCATTAGTATTCCAATTTTGAACGACGACAAGTTGGATTTAAAGCTATTCCAGCCTTATCTTTAATTGTTCGATCTGACTTAACTCCTGACTATTAACGTGGGTTGGTCAAGGAACTCGTATGGCATAAAACTGAAGATTATTTTAAATCAAACTTGTGAAGTCGTAGGCAAAGGGGCCGTTAACAAGACCGACGGAAAATTGAGAGGATTATATTAGAAAGTACCTTTGCGAGATATGTTTTGATAATTAAAACTGTCTTCGTCTTGCCGCAGTAGTCGATGTCTCTCTAAAGCTAACTTTCAAGATAGCTAATGTATACATAACTCAACACTCAAAACAATTAGTAAGTCTCGTTCCTGAAATATAGTATTCTTATGAGATCTAATTTAGTATGTTTTACATATCGTTGAACTTAGGTGTTATTTAAAATTGAGTTATGCATTTTAACTGATTTTTAGGTGATGATATGTGAAGATTTCTTCAAAGAATGTTTTTGGAAAGGGAAACGCTTTGACTGTTGTAAAGAATTTATTCCAACTTATAACGAGATATATGCGAAGTGTTTTACATTCAATTCGCTATATGATCATTACTTGAAAGCAAAGTAAGTAACAATTTTATTACTTATTTTCGAAGTGTACTAAAACAGCTTCGGACATAGAGAAGTAACCTCTATCAATGAAATCCATGTGTGACTTTATATATTTAGTAAAACCTCCAACGTAATTAATCATGTCAAACATATATCGTCTTTTTTTTAATGTCAGGAATTCAACTGTGAAGTTTGGCAGTCAAATTTTGCTTCTGTGTTAAAAACAAAAATAAATTAATAATCTTAATTAAGAAAAAATACCTCAGTGGCCTATGGTTTCAGCAACTAATTTTAAACATATGTTGTATATCGTTAGGATCTTATACGAATGGCTAAAAAAAATTCTCCTTTCAGGACTCACTTCTTCAAAGTGTCCCTCGTTAGTGCAGCCCGCATATTGCTGTTATTATTATAAAATCAACTTACGTAACGCTATAAACGATCGGGTAAAAATGACCATTGCTGTCAAAATATTATTTTTGTTTATTAATTGTTCGTTGGAAAAGTGAAATTCAATGTATTCCTCATGTATGTGTCCAGAAATCTTTTAAAATGAAAATGACATTATACTCATGTAATTATTGTATAATATTATCCATGTGTCAATTTTCCCTATCGTGCAGCTTTGTGTAAATATCTCCAAATTTTATTTTATATTAAATATCAAGATGTTTTCGTTTCAAATGATCACACGTCTCTATTCATATAACTTATACTTTATAATTTTTCAATTTTGCAAGTAGGGGACAACTCCAGTCAGAGCAAAGTTTCAATATGAAACGAAATTTTGAAATAGTTACACAAAACGCCACGATATAGTCAAATTGATCCACGTTTGTTGTTGTTTTTTTAATTATTTCACAATAAATAGGTGAGTTTAAAGTTATATAAGAAGATTTGTGGACATATACGTGAAGAATACACATAATTTTACTTTTCCATTCAAAAGTACTATTTTGTTCTGTATTGTTCCAATGCAATATAATAAAAGCAATGCAATTAATAAATGCATCATCTAAAATACCTTAATTTCAAACAAGTACTTTATTTTATAAGAGGAATATACATGGATCGAAAATGATCGTATCTTGGCATTCCGAGGGTTGACGTTATCATCTTTCCTGCTGCACACAAAGTCTTTGAAGCTGCACATGTTCAACAAGGTTGTGACTTTCCTCCTGCCTTTCAAACTGACAGTATAAAACCATTTAGTGCGTATTATTCATGTCTCTTCCTGTACTGCTTTCCTAATAATATTACATACATTTGTAGATGGTGGAGGAAATAAATATAGACGTTATTCATTTTGATTAAAGCTTTTCGAAAGCTTCAAAAGAATTCGAGGAAAACTAATCACGAACGACGTTCCACACTTTATTTGGCGACATTGTTCCACATTGCCTTCTGACTCCCACGAATTTAAGAAAGAAATGAGATATCACAGTTCACGAAACAAACAAATGTGTGATTTCGTATTGCTTTGTAAAAAGCAGATGCCGACCTGGTCAACAATAAAGGCCAGAAGACTGACCAAAACAATACAACAAGACAACAAGAACTTTAAACAATCTAACGAACAAAAGCTCTAAATCAGTGCGACAAGGATCGCACAGACATTCCTTATCCAACTGTCATGCATTATAATTTACAAACAAAATGCTTATGAAATGGGAAATATAACTGTTGAACTAATGTCATAGAGGAGGGTTGCCTTATTTGGGGTTGTGCCTAAAAAGACAGCTCACTTGCAAAGTTACCGAGTTTAATAATTTATTTATAATAATACATAACGTAAATTAGCCATTCATAGTTGTCTGGCTAACACAACACAAATTTAATGCTCTCTTGTTCTTCGTGGGGCCCAAAAGCGAAAACTAGATAATTACAGAAGGTTAATTTGAATACTAGCTGTTTCAAACATGTGTAGGGCTGCGTAAAGATAGCCTACTAAAATTGGACACCCTCATCTTGTTAATTCGACTGGCAAAAAACTTGAAGTAGGTAGCTTATATTGAGTTGTACTTGTCCAAGTAATATCTCGCCTCGCCCAAATATCTCGGGGGTTTGTTAAAGATGGAACCCCCAAACTTAGGACACCATTATCTCTTTACTTTCACTGGCTCCAAGCTGAAAGTGGCCAGCCCAACCATCCGAAATTGAGTTATACCTGACCAAAGTAATATATTGCCTTGCACCAACATTTGGAAGCTGGTTGAAGGTTGGTCACTAAACTTTCGACACCCATGTCTCGCTTATTTGAGCGGATCGAAAGCTTCTAGTTCAACCAACCCAATTTAAGTTATATCTGGAAGGTTCAAACATTTAGGGAGGCCGATTTCACGCTAGCCCCATAATTTTTATACCCCGATCTCCTTTATTTGGTATCCCAAAAGATGAAACAGCTAATTCTACAAGCCCGAATTTAGTACTATCTGGCGCATGTTAAATATATCCTTTCTGAAGCATCTGTGGTGGAGCGTAAAGGTCACCACCTGAAATTTGGACACCCTACCTCGTTTATTTGAGGGGCCCAAAAGCTGAAAGTTACTAGCCCAACCAACCTAAACTGAGTACTACAAGGTTCAACTAATATCTAGGCTGGCCAAATCATTTGGAGGGCCAAAATCACACATGCCAATATTAAGTATTTTTTTTGCATTAGTTAGTGCATTATTATAATTAAAAATAATACATTCTCACAGTAGCTAAGATTAAGCACGATAAAAAAGATTTATAGAACGAACTGCTAGAGAACGATCATACTGCCAGCGTGCAACAGAACAAGCGAGCGCTTATGTGGCTGCTTGACTATACCGGCAGCGAGCGAGCGACAAACAATTTTAAAGAAAAAAAAATACAGAAAAGAAAGTCCAGTTAGCGCCTTTGCTGTGATTAAAATTGTTTTTTTTTTTTGCTGGATGTCCGTAATTCAGTTAGTAAAGAGCTGGCTTCACATTCGGGAGGTCTTGGGTCCGATACCAGTAGATATCGTGATTGGTATTTTCATTTTTTTTCTACCATGCCAGGCAGTTGCCGGGATGTTACCTTAAGCTTGTTATTGTTGAGTCCTTCTCCTGTCCTTTCCCTCATCCTATCCTGGCATGAACGAGAGACCGCTAAAGCCCCTATATTAATTCAAACAATCTTTAAAAAGATAGTATACAAATAATTCAGTTTCAATTCTTCCAGGTAAATTGTCCCATTGACTCTCTCAAATCTCTATGATCATTTTTGTACAAGTATATGCAAAAACAAGGTCCATATTTTCTGTTTTTCCGAAAAAAAAATGTGAAGAGATACAGGCTTTCAAAAAAGATGACAAGGTGATCTACTTGCATCAAATATTAAAAAAAAAAATCCCTTTCGGTAGACCTACAGGCTGAGGTAGATTTCGAAGTTTTTTTTTTTATTTTCAAAAATTCAAATCT
>JAGDQP010013303.1:22370-48134 GCA_022664845.1 Lepisma saccharinum | reverse complement strand
TATAGTGAAAAGCTTGTTGGTCAGTACCAAACAGCAATGTCAAAAATGTTTAACATTTCCTTTGGATTGAGTAGTATTAGAGATCTCTGTGCATACTATAGATTTAAAAAGAAAATGCCAGCTTGTATTCTTTCCATAGATTTTGCTAGAGCTTTTGATGTGCTTGATCATCGCTATTTGTATGCAGTGCTACGAGCGATGAATTTTGACAATCGTTTTATTCAAATCATAAAAATGATGTATTGTAAGGCCACGTCACAATTACAAATTAATGGTCACTTATCTCCACCCATTCCTATAGAAACTTCTGTCAAACAAGGTTGTCCTCTCTCGATGTTGCTTTATTCTATCGCATTAACACCATTAGTAAACACGCTCTTAAGTTATAAAGACCCACTTCTTCATGATTTCCAAAATATCAATGTATTTTGTTTTGCGGATGATGTAACAATAGGTTGTACGTCTTACAAGCAACTCGAATTCATACAAGAGACAATTTCAATGTACTGTAGAGCCAGTGGAGCTAACGTCAATTTTCACAAATCAAAATGTTTAGCCTTTAATGGGTGGGATAATGCAAAAGTTAATAATAATATGCTGGCGAAATATGAAAGGGTAACACAATTGAAAATACTAGGTGTTTATTTTGCCATAGATGAAACGGAACAGCAAAAAGCGGTATGGTCTGCAATTTGTAATGTAATTAGATCGCAATGCATGCAGCAAAAGCATAGAGATTTAACCTTGCAGCAACGCATTTGGTATGTTAATAGTTACATTTGTGCAAAACTGTGGTACGCCAGTAAAATTTTCCCGCTGGCGAATATATATGGGAAAAAAATACAATCCATAATTGGATGGTTTATATGGGAAGGATATTTCTTCCGAGTACCTCGAGAGGTGTTACATATGTATTATGATCAAGGTGGCCTTCAACTTATTGATATAATCATTAAGAGTAAAGTAATGTTCCTGACATACAATTACAAACTGTTTTTTATGGAAGAAACACTTACGAGTCAATGGTTACACTGTTGGACACAGTCGTTACCAGCCCCCAACCCACCAAATTTTAAATATTATCAGCAAGGGTCTGCAGTTACTAGTGTAATAATAAATGAATGGCGTTATTTGTCTTATATGGATCAGCAATGTTATTTGACGCCAAAATTGATGTATAAAGATTTCCTTAAAACAAAAGTTAATCTGTGTGACGTCAGAGTAATACAAAAGAATCCAACTAAAAACTGGCATTTAATATGGTGTAATATCCACAGTAGTTTTCTGTCTCATAAAGTAAAAAGTCTCTGGTATACTGTGGTACATGATATCATTCCTACTCAAAAACGAATGTATGATATCAAAAGAAGTAATAGTGCGCAATGTGTAAAATGTACTCAAGAAGACACGTTGCAACATAGATTAACAGAATGTCCGACGATAGTTAAAATCTGGCAACGCTGTCAGACAATGTTAAGCATAATATGTCGTAAACCAATAGGTTACTTTACTTATCACTTTCTCCTGTGGCCAGACTATGAGTGGTATCCGAAACCAAAACACAACACAGTAACATGGTTGATTGCACATACGGTGTGTTACCTCTTAAGTAGTGATACTGTATTGTCAGAGGAAGATTATCTAGACTTTTTGAAAAGAACAAAGTGGAAAATATTACAAGCTTGCAATGGAAGAGTGTTGTTTGCAAATTTTTTGAAAATTTTAGATGAACAGAGTTTAATATAGTTGTGTTACACATAAGATTAGCTAACTATGTAACAAGTATATGAAATATTGTTCTGTATCATAGAGTTCTTTACTGTGCAAGTCAACCACGCTGCTACAAACCATATGTATTCGCATCCTTAATGTATCTGACTTATCGCAAATAAAACAGAAAAAAAAAAAAAAAAAAAAAAAAAATGATACAGCGCTCGCCTCTGGTGTTTGGGGTCGTCGGTTCGATCCCAGCTCATGCCATGTGGGCTTTGTGGTGGATAAACACCGCGTGCTTAGGTTTTCTTGGGGTTCTCCCGTTTCGTCTAACTTTTTTCACTCCTCCGATTCATCCCATCATCATCTATCCGATCTGAGCCGAAGTTGCCTAAAGGTCTTAACAATTAATTTCAGATTCAAGAACCCTCCTTCCTCGCTTCCTATACGTTCTTACACCGTTTCTTCCGAACTTCCGATTTATTCTTTCTGTTAGTTTATCTATACTCCCTATTCCATGGCATCTTTTGCTGTTTTCTTCCTCTTTTGAGTTAATATATTTTTTACGTTAGTAATGGTGTGTGGTTTGTGAGCACAAACTGCTTTAACTTTAACTGACCAATTAAGATTTATAGACTACGGACATTATGTGTGATACGATCAACTTACAATGATTCAATAATCTGTGAAAAGTTTGGACACATACGCAAAATGAATCAAAATAACACATTCATATACATTTTCCTCATCATGTTGTTTGTTACTTAATCTATCATTGTCAATATGGGAAGCTTCTAGAAAAGTCAATAATGAAATCTCTTTATCCTTATATGTTCAACAACGAATTTTTTTACAACAACAAAAAAATCGCCACTCATAAGGGACGTGTCTAAATGGAGAAATATCTTGGCTTAAGAGGTTAAAATAGCTGAGAAGATTTTTGAATGATGAAACGGGTGAAGAATCTGCATAGATATTGCAATGGTGTAATAATCAATTCTTCAGCATGCTTTAGAAGGATGAGAAAACAGAGACGCTTGTCAAAATAAAGAGCGTGTTCTCATTATAAATAACATGGAAGTAGTGGGAAAACATGAATTTAAGATGATTTACTCCCTAATATCATAGACGTCATAACAGATAGACTTAGCACCTTTCCCCAATTCTGGCTGCGCTAAAACTAATGGGTTTTTGTTCAGATCACGTGATTTTGAATCCATCCGCTAGATAGCTCTGCCATAGACGTCATATTCTTGAGTAAGTTATTATGCATTAGATATTTGTATTTTTATGATTTACGAGAGATATAGTAATACATTTTTTAGAGTATGACGGAAACACAAATACTGAATTATATTTATAACCTGAGCCGATAAACTGTAAGAGTATATGCATCAGAACAACAAAGTAGGTATTATAGTCTATCCTGACTCTTATGTGGGTTCAACAGATCTCTTGTCTATAATATACGGTAAATTATGCAAATTCCAACAGATATTCGAATGACAACAATATCAATAAAATGTTCTTTAACAACTGGTACGTAACTATATAGTTCACTAATCTGTTAATGAACATAAGCCCGCGATAATAGACAATCTGTTTTTAATGCACGATAGTTCCAGCGCTTTTTATAGTATCCTCCGACAAATAGCATTCTCAGTACACAGAAAATAACGCAAGCATAGTAACAATTTTCATCGTAGCTTTATCAATTAAACACTGGAGTAACTCTCAAATACAAACTCACAAACACATTTATAAACTAAAAATCATTACATGTAAATCTGACCATTGCATTATTAAAGTCAACAACGGTTCTGCTCTGCGCAACTGCGGTGGATTGACTTGTAATATTCGTAGATTTGTTTTATACATTTTATAGTACAGTCTTGTCCTTCTACAAATTTTCAATCTCTCTTCTCCCGTTCTATATTGTGCTCGGCTATCTTTACGCATACCCGTTTCTTAACATGTTCTATGAGATGGACCATCTCGAACTCAGTTTCTTTATTTGGAAATGTTCTTTCCAAGCACGAATCTTTACACAATAGATATTCAACACGAATTAGTTGCTTACTGTTTCACTAGAACAGACTACATCTAGTTTCGTCCTCATAACAGTTTTTCCAGGAAGAGATTGTTTCCAAGAAGCTGCATTCCTTTGCCCTTTTTTTTCTGGCGTATCTTCTTCAATATCGATTTCCGTTTCTCCTTCAAAACCTTTACTGAAGCAGTTGTAGATTCCAAAACATTCACTCAATATAAACTTATCTTCGTTTGCATGTACAGTACCTTTCATCCAGTGATTGATGTGCTCTCTCGTGGGACGGTTTTGTTACTTACAATAATTATTACATGGCTTCTAGACTATTACATGGCAACTAACCCCGATTTTCAAGATGCAATATAAGCTAGACAGTATAGGACATATTTGCGACTAGATCATTGATATAATTTGTAACAGTGGTGCGGCAAGAACTCATTAAGCTCCAAAAAAGTAGATTTTCGTATTTCTTTTGGAAATGTCCAGATTTAGAAATAAACAATTCAATTGACAATTAATTATTTCGTTAAAATACGTCATATTATCGATATAAGTATTGTCTAGATTCACGTAGGCCTTATACTTACAAGATATGAGGCACAAATTCGCTGTTTAATGTTTTAGTCTGTCACTTTTTGCATGGACATGCGATAAAAACATCGAACTTTACTATTAACTAAAAAAAGAACCGCATGTGTTTTGCTTCAACAGTGCATGCAACATGTTAGTGTTCTGCTGAACTGCACGCTGGAATTCTAACCTTGAAGCGCTTGCCTAGTATTACAATTTTATTGTAATTAATATAACTACTAGTAACACCGCACTGTCTTACGGTCGCTTAATATTTTATGATCGTATCAACCACTGATCAAGTAACGCAAAATATATGTGAGTAGAAGCCGTGGTTTTTGAGAAATTAGTCACAGACACCCGGAAAAGGTATTAGATTTGTCTCCTCTCCACCCCTCTTGGACAGTCAATGGTTAAACTGATCAAGATGGTACAATATGTGAAACCCTCACATGTGGAAGGTGGAGGGGGGAGGGAGGAAGTGATTTTCAAGACAATAACTGGACCAACACACAGACACTGTAGAAGCTTATTATTTTAATGTTATAGAAGAGAATAGATAGAATAAACACAATGTTTCGAATTTGTGATTCTTAACTTCTAAGAACGATGTATTACTTTATTTAACACGAATTATTTCATTAGTGTATTCTAATGTATGAAATGAATCCTATACGATAAACTATTGCATTAAGAAAGCAACAATTTGTTCGATTCTACGTAGGTATATGATTCTATATAATTACCATAATGTAACATCTAGTATTGCTGCGCTAAACCCCTGTCAGTGGCAGAAATTATTACCCTAGGATCTATCTTATCCGACGTCATCATAATCAGGCGGTCTGCTGAGTCTGACGGTGACCTTTTGAGTTTTTAGCATTAATTGTTAACAGTAGTGTGCAAGACGTTTCGGGTAATTTTTGATGTACAGTTTCGTGTTTGTTTTTCTAACTGGTGATTTTTATTCTTATGGGTCATTAATCAAGCAAAGTAGTTTTGAATACTATAATAAAAGTACACAGAACATTTCTGATTTTTTGTTGTTGTTGTAATTAAACCATCGATGTCACTTAAAAATACATGTAATTGAAGTGTGTGATGTGGCGTTGGAGGAGAACCGCTCTAAGGTCATGTGTGTAAAGGAATTATGTTGCGATACGCCTCTTAAGTATGCAACACAGCTCTACCAGTGTTGCCGATGCACTCAGGATAAAATGCACAATATTTTTATGGTCGTACAACTTTATTAGCAGATATGGAAAAGATACTGCCTACAAGATACCGATTCTCGAAGAAAAAAGTATCTGGGTACCGATACAAGATACTTTATTAAAAAAAAAGTAATGAGTAAAAGATACACATACTACTCAAAAGGCATCTCGATACTGCACCGATACTTGAGTTGGTTTCTTTAACGGACGCAAATATAAAATATACATCGATACAAAAGAGCTGCATGGGAAATTTCTATTAGTGCTAAAACTAATATAAGCAAATATAAAACTGGCAATGAAATCATAAAAAATACAGTTCAATCGAGAACTAAAGTCTTGACGCTACATCCGGTTGGTTACCATAGCAACGATGGAGGCCAAGTCTAAACGATTCGTGTACTGTTCGCCTTTTTCCGTTTCGCCTTATGACCTCTAGCAATGAAATTTGCATGTAAAACCTCTGATCACTTTCCACTTTGATGTAAGGCGGAACGGGAAATCTCGATGTGCATTTTCCCGTTTCGCCTTACGAACTTTATGTTGGTAGGCTTGCAAATCCATTCATAGATACAATTTAATTTCTTTATTCATATAACAAATTAAGTGCAGTAACTACAAGAAGTACAGAACATCTATACAAGATGTTCTTTATCTTCCATATGTATACAATGAGCAACAGCATCTAAGTATTGCATTAGAGAAATCTGTTTACCACTCAGTCTACATTTCAGAGTACGCAGGTGAATGTTTAATTGTCTCCACTTATATTTCTGGTGTCTTGCAGCATGTCCTGCTAAAAGCATGGCCATCGAAGCTTCATTTTCTGATTGCTCCTGCTTCAGTAACTCAACTAGCCTATATATATTGAGGTGAGGATTCCCAGCACTTCTATTTAACTTTGAGTGCCAACCCTCTGCTCGATCTGTGGTCCTGTCCCCTTCATTATCAAAATGGTTCCAAATATATCTGAAATTAAAATGAAAAGATGTTTCATTACCTCTCCTTTCATTTGTGGAAATTAAGAACTGTACTCACATAAGTGGTCCAGAAGTTTGTTAGTTTTTTTTTAAACTTAGTTGAAATCTAAGAATTAATTTTATTATCTCCAATATAACCTAACAAAACATCGCAAATAAGGGAACAGAGAAAAAAGAGATAGCTTTCTTTTTCTGAACAACGATTTAATACATGAGTCTATAATAATCACAGGCCATTCCTTAGTCCACCGTTATCTTGACTTATAAGATTATATTATTCTGAAAACAAAGATGTTCTATTTGTGGGAATTAAGAACTGCAAGGACTATAAAAGAATAAATGGATTACAAATACGTACGGAGGAAATTGTGCTTCGCTGTCGTCAAGCCATGTTTCCACCATATAGTCATGAAATGGTTCTGCTGCAATGACATCAGGTGCGCTTTCCATAATATTAATGAAGGCATCGTGTACATTTTCTTCTGGAAGCAGTGGAAGGGTAGCAGCTCTTCTTATCTATTTCCTTACTCCAGCGTCATTTTTGTATGCCTGTGTTAGTCCTAACTGTTGAGCTTTTCCCCATATACATTGTGAATAATGAAATAAACAACCTTGAATCTTTGCGTTAGGAAACACAGAAGATACACTACTTATCACTGCTTTTTCAAAATCAAGAGTCAATTTTTACGGAGAATGTTAAGTTATTCTCTTCAGCTTTGTTCTGAATTATCTCCAACATGAGGGTATATGTAGTTTCCTTCTTCAAAGGTATACAGAAAATAAGGGGTAATTGCCATGAATAGTGTACAATTGTTTAAATAATGGAGGTAACACTTTTTCCATGCACACTATTTTTAAAAATCAAAGAAGGGTTGCTTTGATTATAATGTATAAAATATGGTTAAAATGTATAAGAATAATAAGTATATACATTTATGGTTATGTGTTGGGTATGCTACCTTACTGAGGCTTTGGTCTTCGCAATACGTGAATTAATTTTTCTTAAATTATTTTAACGTATTAGCATTGTTCATTTTTTTTTAAACTTCATTTTATATTACAAACATTCTTCATTTGCTGTAGGCAGGGGGTGGGTCCTGGGAGTCCGAACCCGCCTCCCCGAAATCCCGACTTTTCTGTAATTTTTGTCTAATTTTAGGGGCGATATTACAAATGTTAATACAATTTGTCCTCATATTGAATTTAAACACCTCCCCCCGCAATGAATTCCTGCTCACGTCCCTGGCTGTAAGTATATGGCAGGATATGGTTTGGAGGGAGGGTCAGCTCCCCATTCCTCTCCCCGGCTACCCCTGTATATATCGCTATTGTAAGTTCCTTGTTGTGAAAGAGTTTATTCTTTTTTTTTCTACCTAAGTATAGTCGTACACTTTTTGCTTGAAATTTTTTACACACTAATGAACATTCAGCTCAGACTGTTCGATGGATGGCTGCATGTAAATTATACATATAAAAACAGACTCCTACGCACACACTGATCATTAATTCTAAGTCCTGAATTCCAATTCATTACGGGAATTCCCGTTTTGCCTTACGATAACAAATCATTAAGTACCAATTTTTGATTGGCGTTTCCTGGGATAAGAATCATAAGGTAAAACGGGAAAAGGCGAACAGTGAAGACACGGCCTAAACAAACAGTAAGTCTGATAGGAGAAATGTGGAAAATCAGTTGTGCAAGTAATGGCTGTTAATATTTTTCGAATTGTTGATTATGTCCGTGACATGCGGAAGCTGATTGAAAGAGTAGAAAATGCTGTTGAGCTCAATCATGTACGTTTGCTTACATATGATCAAGATTTGATGCACATATCAGGGAAAGAGCAAGAAAGGTAATATGAACAGCAAATATAATAAGCTGAGGCGAGCAGCTAACTTTTATTCCGCTAATTTATGTTTTTATGAAACACATTAACTTTCGAAATCTTGTATACTTTACCTGCAATATCGATTTACGCAGCTGTACACAGGGTACAAGGGTTTCGCTTTAGCACTCGTATTTATCTTCTTGAGTGTGTGTCCTTAACTATAACCGAATTAGTAACTTCAGTTTAAGCTTCTTAGATATAATTATCACCGTTGTTAAATCAAGAACTCAGCCATCAACGATGAATTATCCTCATAATCATAGGAACGTATTCAAAATTGCGTTCAATGGCATTGCGAGAAATTTGTTTACTTACGTAATTGGCTCCTTCCACTTCCATTTCTAGGTTCAGTTCTTTGGAAACAGAAAAACGCAACACGTGGCTCTTTAATTGTAATGATGACACTCTGGCACAAAACTCAAAATCATAAGGAGTTGTTGAATATCGAACACTAGAAACCTACTACTAAACACCCGTTTGTTTAGACTGTAACATAGCGGATTACCATGGCAACCTGCCGGATCTGACGTAAGACTTTGATCCTCCATTAGACGTCAAAGATAGATGAAATACAAAGGAATACTTCGATGTTCCCAGCACTTATCACAACGCTCACGTCTGGCATCTAGATTTGGACGTGTCATTTCTCTTGAATTTTTTTCTCAACAACTGGACTGACTTCCTAACGAAGTATCATTTACCGCTTAAAAGTATCGAGTACTTCGATTAACATATTTTTTAGAAGTACGGTATCGAGTATTTGCCAAGATATCGCAATACCATTTGTCATTCTCAATGTCCAATTCTGCTGTGCGTGCAGAATTTAGAATATACCTGTGTTTTATGTTGCAATACGCCTGTTGAGTATGCAACATACTTTTACCAGATGTTAATTAAGTTGCCGATGTACTCAGGTTAAGGGGGTGATTTTTCTTCTGTCCTGTAGAGTCTGTGGCCCACTTACGGACGATTCCTGCTGCTTTCTTTCGCGCTAGGAATTTGTAGGTTGAAACTAATAAATTTTAAGGAAGGTATTTCGCTTTCTGTTTTTTATAATTGCTGAAGATAATGTAATTTGTTGAATAGTGTTTGGATCATAAAATTATGATATTTATTATCCAATACAGCAAAGCAATTCTCAAGTTTTGAAATTAAAAGAAAATATATATGTATATGGGAGTGGGCGTTAAACCCTTCAGGAGGCTATGTAATACAAAGTGAAACGATATAGCTTATTATAAACAAGAGAATTACTTTTGTGGGTCGCCGGCTAGAAGGCAGGTCGCAGAATGAAAAAGATTGAGAAGCGCTGTTCTAAATAAAAGACTATAATCAGATTAACAGCAATGTAACATTGTCTAACAAGACCCAAACACGGGGCCGCGAGTTTGCCGCTTGCTGCGTTATGTACTAGACCACAGCTGCTTTTAAGTCAACCCACTGTGAGTTTTCTTATTATTTGACGTTAATTGTTAGAACTTGAAATTGCCAATATCATAACTACACGCAAGTACAATATTACAATACAGTTAGACGTACTACACAAACAACAGGACTTTAAAATATTTCTTCGCATTTTACGGCAATACGTTGGATAATAAATACATTCTGAAATTTAGAGTCGGAATTGTTCACTCGTAAGATTCTTGTTTGTTACATAGAAACAAGCTGGTTCCAGTGTGACCACCCAGCAAAAATATTTAGTACCAACTTGTGCAGAAAAAAAGTACTAGATCTGATGGAAAAGTACTAAAATTTTATCTGGTCCAGTTTATGACATTTTACGATATTAATGTCTTATTACAACAATTCCGCCAGATCCCCCTCCCCTGTGGGTGGGGAGTAACCCATCCAAATCATCGAGATAACACTCAATTTAAAAAAAAATTACGGTCAAAATTCGATAGAAACCGTGCAAAACGCCACTTCATTTTGTTTAAGGCCTTAAGGCAATTATGATTGGTCGAATGGATGATGAGGGAATTTGTGCAATGAAGAAAATGGTAGGAAACCGGAGAATCCCGAAAAAACCCACGCACACCCACTACAAAGTCCATATGGCATGAGCCGGGATCGAACCGGAAACCCCACAAACCAGAGTTGTACGCTCTACCAGTGAGCCACCGTGACCTATCATAATTAGTGTTCAGCCGAAAGTGGCTGGTCCTTCAAGGAAAGCTAAACACTCTCCATTTATTCCGATCCTACGCTTTCCCTTTTATCTTAGCACACGAGTTTATCTTCCTTCATACTATTAGATTTGGATTTGTCCTCTTTCTCACAATTATACCTTCAATTGCATCGTTCAGCACAAATCTCTGCGCAGCCAATATTCGTACTAGTTTCTTTTTATCTTCTTTATTTTCTCAGTACTATCGTCTGTTCTCTTCAGCACTTCAATTCGCACCTTCTGTATCCAGCTGATTTTCTCCATTCTTCTCCAAATCCACATTTCAAAGGCTTTAAATTTTCTTTCGTCACTCTTTCGTAGAGTTCAGCTTTCCGCTCCATACAACACAATATTCTATGTAAAGCATTTAAACCGAGCAGCCGTGCCTCAGTGGCAGTGCGTTGACTTGGGCTTCGGGATGTCGTGGGTTCAATCCCAGTGGCCGACGACCCATGGATTTTCCTCAGTCACAGCAGGCAAATGTCAGGATGGTACCTTCAACTTCCCGTTTCCGTTCCCCTGGCCTATCCCGACCTGAGCCTTCGATCCAAAAAGGCCATAAATAAAATTCAAAACCAAAGCATTTAATTCACATATTTCTAAACTCTTTGTGCAACGACCCGCAGATGAACTTCTTTGTAAATGCCATTGCTATTCACGCCTCTATTCAGGATTAAAAAATGGAATATCCTGGCGGATAAAATATTGAATCATTCTGAATCAAATTTAGCGGTTTTTTTTTTCCAGAGTGTAGGAGTTACCGGGTCAGAAAAAATACCCCGTCCCCCGGAAATTCTACAAGACCAAGAAGCGCATACGTAACCTATCCTCTTACCCTCCCCCGGAGATTTCCCCTTCCCCGAAGATGTAAAAATATCCTTTCTTCAAAGAGGTTTCTCTGAAAGAAAGTGATGAAACTGGACGGTAAACTAAATATTCAGGCTATCAGAATTATAATACTTTGTTCGAAAATTATGCTTAAAAAATCACAAAATGTTCAAAATTTTAGTTGCTGATTGCTGGTAATTTTTTCACGTCAGGAAGATAAATTTCCTCTTTCTCCAAAACCATTGCATTGTGTGAGAACGGGGTCGTAGCAAATCTGGAACAAACGACAAATGTGTTGATTAATTTTGTTCGAAATAGCTATTGCATAATAACCAGTAATCTACAAATATCGCATCATTTCACAAATTAAAAGACATGAATTCAGAGTTCACGAACAAGTCTTTCTCTTTAGACGACTACTTATTTTTTCTGACCTCAAAATTGGCGGCACATATTTGATGACATAGAAATTCAGCCAGGAAAGGAAACAAATAAGGCATGTGATTTTCAGATATTTCCGCACTTTCCGTTCTCTTCCCGGCCCATGGATCATGCATAGATGGTATCTGCCATGCCGTTTCTTCGTATTGTTTTTGCCGGCGACATCTCGCCTTTCAAGATTGTAAATAGTGGTTCATTCTCTTCCCCCTTTCCCCCTGTACCACTTTCCCCAAAAGCATTTGCCGCGATTCATAAAGAAGCACTATCATCCCGTTTTCCACTTGCGTCTACACACAGGTCACTGGAATTAAAATGGCGGAAGTATCCCACTCTCTCTCTTATCCTGAACGATAAGTAACAGCGAGAAGCCCCCAATCCGCCAGCTGCAGTTTGGTCTTGTGGTCAAGACGTTAGACAGCTAATCCAAAGATTCCGGGTTCAAACCCTGGCGTTGACCTTTTACATATTTTTTTTTAAAGAAAGTTAAAGTTTTTTTCGTTTTTTATGTAAGTACACGAAAAGAAATTTAATAAAAGTTGTGATTTACAATTTTAAAAGATGCCACTAAAAACTAGGATGTATATAAACCCACCAGGGCAGGATGCACACCGAGCGATAGCGAGGTGTGCAAGGGGGGAAGGGTGCGTCCGAAGGGAGCTGGGCGGCGTTAGCCGCGGGGGGGCGCAGCCCCCTGTTAGCGGTGGGCATACGCAAAAAAACTGTTTACTCAAAAGTTCTGTTATGCAAAAGTTCTGTGCCGTACCGGAAGTGTTTCCAAGTGTGCCGCCATTTTAATTCCAGTGACCTGCGGCTAGACGCTCGTCGTTTTCCGAACCCTACGCATTGTCAAACGTGAAACAACCACTTCTGATTGGAGGAGGTGACTGGACGCCACCTCTGTAGGGCCTCCCACTTCCGCTCTTGTAAATACAATACAAGAGGAACACCAGGCAGAAAAAAAGTTACCAGGAACAATAAAATTTTTCTACATTGCCAAATTTTCATGAGATTCCTTTTCCACTCCCAAATGTATTTATGAGAAAAGAAGAGGAGAAAAGAACTAGAATTGTTGGTGATCGTACTAGAACACTAAAATATTATAAAAGGTACTAGATCTAGTACAAACGTACTAGCAGTGGTCACACTGGCTGGTTCTATTTCAAACTGATTTCGGTGTTGCTCATTTCTTTGTCGCATGCCATTTTGAGCACCTCTGACTTCGACTCACTTCAATGCGAGTGAAATGCTTTTCAAAGTTCCACAAACATAAATGCCCCGGCCGGGATCCTATCCGGAAAGTTGGACACTTGTCAGATACTTTAGATCTCACAACCTCTGATATTAGAGTCAAATAATTAGAAATAAGGCAAATTTTAAGCTTACAAAATTACTAAGAATAATAAACTGATGTTCTATGTCCGTAATTGAAAAATAAACATTTTCAGTTTTAATTCTGTGTAATATTAATGCTGATAATAGCAAAATCTTCTTTATGTACGGTAATAGGATGGAGATATGTATTTAGGTTTGAGGGGCCACAATACTATAGTTAAAGCCAGGGACGTATTTAGGATGCCCGTGGGACCAGAACGCTCCGAAATTAAGATTTTTACTCGTATGTAAAGTTTGTATAATTTTGGGCGTAATGATATATGTTTTATGCCAAGTTCACGCCCAGACACACCTTGACTCCTCTCTCGTAGATTCTGGATCGCCCTTCTAAACCAACTTCTGGAAACGTGCCTGGGTAACATATCGTGCTTCGAACTACTGGACCCATGTTCGGCTCTTGCTTGGGAGTTTTAAGTCATTGTTGGCAATTTAATCAGTCTAAAGGTATTTTGTTGAGAGGAAATCAAGTTTGTAACGCGGTGGTGATGGGATTTTAACAACTATTTTGTCAACTACAAACCAACATTTTTCTCTGTGTACCATTTAAACGATGATAGGATTCATTTTATGTTTTTCTTAATCACTCTAGAGTAATATCAAAAAGTTATATTTAATAGTAAAATATAAGAATTTTCCTCCTCTTCCCCCTAATCTGATCATTTCTTTCATAGCAATTTTGGCCTAACTCAAAAAGTGTATCGAGTTTCCTTTGACAAGTGCGACAACTTGAAGCAAGCTTAACAGCTCAAACCAAAAAGGTTTAAATAAGGTTGAATCCAGCAGCCTAGTTTACAAGGATCAAGGATGACATAGCTTTGACAGGACAGGGAAGAAGAAACTAATGTACTTCTTTTTTTAATAAAATAAATAAATAAATAATAAAAACATTAATTTGGATGGGAATCGAACCGAGGTCCTTTGGTACATTGATCCAATCCTGTGGTCATCATACCACGGAATCATTCGACCTATTTTGTTTTCCAAGCGCTATTTATAATTAGTTCATCAGTTTCGCAAGAGATGGCAGTAGTAAAAGGGTGGGAGTTGATGGAGATTAGCTTGCTTACGACGACATTCGTAGTGGGACTTCATCGCACCAAGACCAGACGGCAATGCAATGAAATAAAATGCAATTAGATTTCAAGTTTAACAAGCTTTCTCGCATATTTGATTGTTCCAACAAGCTTGAATTAGGTTAGTTATAATAACTAGTTGTTTCAAGAAATTTGTTTCATAGTTGGTTAACAAGCACAACACAATATCAAATTAAAGAAGATCAAAACAAGTGACTGACAACCTTGTTGCAAGCTGACATGCTATGTGGGTTAGAAGACCGAGATTCATATTGATATAAGTCAGGCGTCATCATTACGACATAAGTAATTTTTGAAGACACATAACTTGTCAAAGATAGACAATTTTGAAGCAAAATGACGCAAGCGTTTTGTTTCATTCTTACGGTATCGGATTAAGGAATAAAGAAAATCTTAAGATTTATGCACTTTAACCCAAGACTATCGGATTTTCTTTTATAATTCGAATTTCAGACAGGCACTATGATTCTCAAACCCTCATTTGTTCGTATTTTTCACAAACATAAATATCTACAGACTATTTTATAGAAACCAAACTGTTGGGAATAGTGTAGAAACGTCAAACCATTTGCCGAGCATCAAATTTGTGTTGTTTCACAGAAGGCTCACGTTAAGTTAGGGCGGGAGCTGGCATCAATAATTTGTGTTACTGTTTACGTCATTTCCGTGGAGTTAGGAAGAGAAAATTCGATAGCATCTCTGTCTCCCCGGCCAGCGCTTTCACCGAGTTGCTGGAATTCATCAATACAAATAAGAGCTTTCTAAAAAGCCAATAGACTCAATATTTTGCTTAAGGTTTGTATAAGAAGCTATGCTCAAAAGGGAATAATTTCAGCAATATCAATGGATTTATTTCTGAATGCAGACTCGTTCGATTAGCAATAATTGCATTAAATCACTCGAGTCGAATAGAAAGCAAGCAGTTTCTACTTCAGTTGATGAAATTCGATTAGAAGAGAAAAACTATTTTCTTCCAATAGGAAGGGGGACCCAAAATGGTTACTTTAATTTCAATGGTTTTTTACAGCGATCGTGTTAAGAGTGAAAAGATAATAAAAAACTTATTTCATTGTACTAGACATTGAATTTTCTAGAGAAACTGTGTTTAAAGTGGGCCGGAACGGAGCAGAACGGCATTGCGGAAAGAAATATAGAACCGGAACGGTGTTCTTATAATAATAAATAGGAACAGTATTCTTGTAACGCTATAGTTCTTTTGTGATTATAGCAAAATGAGCCTTGTCAGAAAGCAGTGTTTTCTTTATTCAAGATAGTCACAAGACCATATTTTTATAATATACAAGAATACTTTTTGATCTGAAATTAAATATAGCGTAGCCATGCGTCACGTCGAACAGTGAGAATTAGAAACAACTCAAGTTTAGTTTTCCTTCCTCACTTTCCGTGTGAAAATATTTTCCAGAAAAATACATTATCCCCAGGTTTTGTGGGAAACTTTGCCCGTATACGCGACATTTGGGAAGAAATCAGAATAGTACCGGAGCAATCTATCCCTTCCTGAAACTCACAGATTCATAGTAAAATACACTGCCAGGATGACGAGCGTGAAAACTTATCTATTGTATCTGCCAGTCAGGCTATGCTTTTCAAGAGACTAATAGATGAGAGGATCACAATAAATTCGAACACGTTTATTCAAGCTCTAGTGGATGGAATTCAACGAAGATTGTACGGAATAACTGGGACTCAAGCCAGGGCAGAGGGATTAATATTAGCAACAACTTATCGAGACTTCGAGGGTTTCAGAGCAAAGGCATGTATGGAAATCCTACAAGGAATTGCAATATTGACTTTTTTGGTCAATAACAGTACCGTTCCGGTAAGAATTCTCATCCACTTCAAACACTGAAAATATTAAAAGTAATGTCGATATTATTTAAGGAGATATTTTGAAATTTATATAAAATTAGTAAAGGAATATTTTGGAAACATCATGAGGCAAAATGATCCCTTTTGTATGGAAAAATAATCCCTTGGGAAGGGAAAAGATAAATCATTTCTTTATATGCCCTTTAAGTCATACAAGGTGAGACCTGAAGTTTAGGTTATATAGAGGAAACCCAAATGCATTTTGGCTACTTGGCCAGTTCGTACAAACGTTCGTACACGAAGGGAAGGGTTAAAATAATTTATTTGTATAAAATCTTTACAACAAATATGAATTATCTTTGCCTTGCCTAGAATAAAGTGATTTATATAGCATTGATTTTTCTTTAAATTTATAATTTTTCATGGGATTATTTCTCACTACGATTTTTTACATTTTGTGTACCGTACTTGGATTTTTTTTTTAAGGCACGCTTATGAGTACAACCTCTACGTGCGATCTAAAATGAATAATGTACATCCTTCTGTTGCTAAGAAAAAAAAATCAGATGTCCTTCTTTCCAAAACAATTCTGGAAAATTGTGTTTGCAAAACCTTCTACAGTTAAGTAGAGCACTTAATAATATGAAATAACATACATTTTTCTACAATAAGTTTATGAGTTTCCTGCCTTTAGCCGTTGGAGTTTTCATTTCAAAGACTATTTTTGAAATGTTTTCAAATTTTCAGATGAAAGTTAAGGGAAATGGTCTTGTTGAAACTCTGTCTGAAGTTTCATAGTCAAGGACAGGGAGAAGGGAGACATTATTTTGAATTTGATTTAAGAAAGTTTAAACTGTGATTTTGATCTATTGTCCTTGCATAATAACATCAGTAGGTTTATAACTTTATATTTTGTCGATTTTTGTACTTTAATGTTTTTCTAGCATTATTAATGAGCCAAGGAAAGCACAAACTCATTTTGATATCTTGTCACTACATAATGACGTAGGTAGTTTCTGATGACTGAACTGATTGTCACTTTTTTATGCTTTAATATTTAGGCATTCTTACTGTGTAAGGCAAGTCCAAACTATTATTTTGACATGGTTTCATTGCACAATAACGTAAGGAGTTTACTTTGCCTAAGTTTTTTTTAAAAGTTTTTTTTCTAGCATTATTAGTGAGCCATTCCCTTGTGTTTTCAAAAATGTCGTTTGTAGAATTATTCAAAACCTTGTGTTAAAATATCACTAATTTTCCTAATAATGCTTTACCTTATTTTGCACTTATGTATTCTACCCTGTCATGTTGCATATTATTCTCTTCAAAATAACCTCAACATTTCAGTAACAATACAAGTAACCTCATCTTGTTACAGTAACCCATAAGAAACGAAAATATGTCCACTTATTTTTTAACCACTCATTTAATTTTGTTGCTTCAACAACAAATACTTATGCCCAGTTCGACAATCGACCGCTAAGCTTGTAGCCAGCGCTAAGTTGAGACCAAGTCATATTTCGAACATGCAAAACTATAAAACTGGGGGGGGGGGGGGTAAATCATCTTTATTTTTTTATATAAATGAATGTCAAAAGGTACGAGGAACACTAAACAATTGCAAATGCATAAAAAATCCATTGGAACAGAAGTGAAGGAGATAAATAACTAAAGAAGTTTGCAAGAGACTCCGTTTTACGGTATACATTTTACATTTATTTTGAGAAACGATTTTTTCTGGATGTTTCTGATAGTTATAGACCTTTTGGGCCTCAACAACTTGAATATTTCTCGTAATGACGTAGCAGCAAAAGAATTTGGAGCAACACCTAAACATTTATTTAACAGAAAAATAAGTATCTAACGTAGCGAAAATTTGGTTTGAGCTTTTACAATTATCATGAATAAAATATTCAGATGCAGTATCTATTCCTGTACATAATTCATGTGCCCACATGTTGCAAACTGAGCATTGTCTCCAGACTTCTTTTAAATCTAAGAAGTTTTCTTTACAGTATAAAATGTTACTGTTACCCTTACAGGATTTATTTTCCCTGTATTCAAATAATGCTTTTTCATGCTACCGCTTTCTTGTTCATAGACATTCGTTTAGTCTTTGAATCATTTTGGTTGGTGTTTCAGTTCCTGCACATTAACTGACGAAGAAAAGAGCTACCGATCACCTTTTAGATCTTCGAATTGCATCAAGGTCAATAATTCCTTTACATGTAGAAGAAATGTCATAAGGTCCAACAGGTTTCATCTTCTTGCTGTTGGCAGTTTTTCGTGAGACACACTTAAGATCCTTAAAAAAAACTATCAGAATCACCATTTTGACACACTCATTCTTCACATGTTGATAAACCTGAATCAGGATTCAGCTTACGTCTTTTGCATCCCTGGTTACGCGAAATAGAAGGTTTCTATCCAGTTGACAATCCCCTTGTTCTGTCTCGGAAGGAATGTTCCTGTGTTTATATATTTTAGTTGAGGATCCGTCATCCGTGTAATGTTTGTAAAACTTGAATCAACATTATGTTTCTGACTTTCTTCATCATTGTCGTCTGAGATAATGAAAAGTGGGTTATCAGTACGACTTGCATGCAAAAACTCTTGATCTAGGAAAACGTAATGTTTTATGAGCATAACTTATGCCGATATTTTCAAACCGACTGAGGGCATTGTTAATACGTACTTGTTGTTTTACGATATGAAGATCCGAAGAAGATCAAATTTAGAAGAGACTTTATAATGTGCCCTGGATGTTATTTCAGGCATTTTCTGTTTTCATCATTGAAGTATCATTTCAAGTCATTAAGTTAAGATAAAACAGTTCTTGAAACAGAGATAAAATCAGTCAAAGCTTGATCTTTCAACGGCGAAAGACATACAGAACTATGTAAACGGTGTAGCCATTGCAGAAACTTTTCCGGCAGCCCTCGTATGAGGGATTCATGCGTTTTGATTTTCTTGGTTGTGGGTCTGTTTCTTTTCTTCTCTCTGTTTCCACATAACTTGTGGAAGTTGTTGGTTGGAAAGCTCCCATTTATTAGAAGGTCATGTTTGGGTGAAAGACAATGTTTGTTTTTCAGAATGGTTTGTTTACCCCGAAAAGGATAGGCGCTTTTACTTTACAGTTTCTCTTCCTGCGGTTTTAAGTCTTCTACGATATTCTTGCAGAGAACGCCCTTCTTTCCTCTTTGGTGGCGGTGCCTGCTTGTCCCTCAGAGGTGCTGTCTACTTTCGGCAGCAGGCGTCTCGTTTTTGGAGTCTTGTTAGTTGCTTCTAGTTTTGTCTTCACGAAGTCCAACGCGACATTCCAATTTCTTCGTAGCCTCTGAACAAAGAGTCTCACGATCGAAATATGAAGTGAAGGTGTATCATACACGCGCGAACAGTGACATCAGGTAGCATCTTTACGTACTATGCTGTGTAAATAGAATTTCGAAATCCCTGCTTACAAGTTGCCAGCGTGCTCCAGTAAAGAAAACGACAGCTTGCTGGCTGGAAGATCCGAGTTTGATTCCCGACAGGGTGAAGATGCTTTTCGTCTCTTTCTCTCAAAGAACATTTCTATGTGGTCATATTGATTACTAACATAATGATGTCTTGCGCCTTTGCCTTATGAGTACTTTTATGTACCATGCTTTACTTTAGAAGAAAAAACCCTCTCCTGTTTCTTAACTCACAAGATTGCCTTTACACACATTAATGCGAGAAACATCGAAACCAGTCGCCAGAGGTTTCTTAACTTAATTATGCTACTTCCAGTTTACATATTCCGATCGGAAGATGGTCGTCCTACGAATCAAAGCGGGTCTTTCACTCTTCTTTCAAAACTTTGGTATTAACTGTCTTTATTATCGTTCTTTAAGACCTATTTTAACATCAATGTGTGTTAAAGGTATAGAACTTGTCAATAATCAATTTACAATAATACAATAATAATTTTGAGATACATTAATATACAGTAATAAGATACAATAGCATATAACAGGTATTAATTTGTATTTTCACATCAAATCAAGTGTTGTTTACGAACTGCGTAATTACCAAACCAAAATTTATGACTTCAGATTCAGATTTATTAGCGTTCTTTAAGATTTTTCTTTAACAACAATATGAGTTGACAAGTATAAAGCTTGTCAGTATACAATATATAAGCTACTGTTGGTGTGTGTTTGATTGCAATGATATCGGAGGACCACTATTAAAATTTAATAGACTGTAGATCACATAGGAGATTCGCATCCACGGATACACGATTGCTTGATTAATGTGATTTAATGACAGAATTAAATATTACATAATAAAGAAAGAAAGATATATGGAATAACACTTGTTAAGAGTGATGTCTGATAATGAAATTTACTATTGATCGATTAAATATAATTGTTAGTTTTGTTGCTTGTTTGTAAGAACACTGAATACAAAAACACTGTCTTTCTCCCGACTGAATCTTATATTGAACTGTCTGTATTAGTAGCACTCGAGTCAATGTGTGATCTCTATAATGATGTTCATGCTATGATAAGAGCGATGATTGCTCACATTGTTTATGTGTATATTATAATGTTATTACACAACAAACACCCGCGCACTGTGTCGTTGGTCACTCACTGCTGGACCTCACTGACCATTCTCGTTCTACATTCCGAAGACTTTTTTTTTCTCTCTCTCTCCCTCCCCACGGGAGTCCTTCTTGGGGTGAAAGACCAAAATCTCTCACTACTTGAGAAAAAGCATTTCAATGCCATCTGTGGGCAAAGAAAAAACAACACTGTTTTGGAAGAAAACTCGCAACATACTCCCCTCTCTTGGTCGGATTAAGCGACCAACAAAACAATAGAACACTTGCACCAATACTTGTCACACATGGGAAGAATCTGGGGCAGGTAATGGAACCAATTTAGTCACGGAACGTTTGTAGACGCCGCTTGCAGTTCGTACAGTAACAACTCTCACAAGCGAGTCCTTCCCGGGATGCACTTCTTCAATAACACCTAAACGCCATGACAATGGAGGAAGGTTTACTTCCTTCAACAACACAACAGTACCTGGGGTTATAGTTCTTTCGAAATTGCCACTTGTTTCGCTGCTGGAGTCCATTTAAATATTCTTTGGACCAACGATGCCAAATGATTTGAGAAAATTTTTGTATGCGCTTCCAGTGGTCTAGCCTGTTGTTGGGGAGGCCAGTTAAATCTGGCTCAGGGATAGAGGTGAGGGGTCGACCTATGAGGAAATGACCAGGGCTTAAAATGTTTGTCATTTGGGTCATCGCTGAGTTTTGTGATAGGACGAGAGTTGAGACACGCCTCAATCTGCGTTAAGAGCGTACAGAGTTCTTCAAATGTCAAGGTCGCGCCCCTTGTTGTTCTAATGATGATATTTCATAGATTTCACTGCCGCTTCCCACAATCCTCCGAAATGTGGAGACTGCGCTGGGATGAAATGCCATTGTATTCCTTCCGAGGAGGTGAACTCCTCCACCTTCATGCGAAATGTGGCCTCCCGTAACATCTTGTATAGATCCTTAATGGCATTATTCGCGCCCACAAATGTTGTGCCATTATCACTGTAAATGTTTACACATTTGCCTCTTCTTGAAATGAATCTCTTTATTGCTGCAATAAATGATTCGGTAGTAAGATCACTGACAGCTTCCAGATGAATAGCCTTTGTAGCCAGACAAACAAATACCGCTACATAGCATTTCCTGAGTGATTTGCTTCTAATGAAGCCTGATTTGATGTTAAGGGGTCCTGCATAGTCTACTGCAGAGTTCAAAAACGCGTGAGCAGGCTGAACTCTGTGAGATGGTAATTGTCCCATCTGTTGCGTTAGAGACGACGCCTTAAGACGAAAGCATGTCACACAATGATGAATGATTTTCTTTGCTAATTGACGACACTTAGGAATCCAATATCGTTGATGCAGGGACGATATTAGTAATTGTAAACCAGAGTGGAGGTGTTTTTTATGTTCATTTTCAACAATAAGTGTTGCCAGATGTGAATTTGGTGGAAGAATGACTGGATGTTTGACTTCGTATGGAAGATTACTGTTCTCCAACCGCCCCCCTACTCGCAGTACTAATTTCGTATCCAATATAGGGCACAAATTCTTGAGTGAGCTACGTGATGAAATTTGTCTTCCTGAACTGATATCATGTATTTCCTGCTTATATTCCTTTTGTTGTACTAACTTGATACACTGCTGTAGTGAATCGTGCAATTCGTCCATTGATAAGCTGCCTGTCTTGCGCACTCCCCTTCTTCTTGCATTGTGGATAAACCTGCGACAATAAGCCAGCACTCGTATTAGTCTCAATAATCCGGAAAACTTGCTGATAACGTCATCTTGCGTCTCCTGCGTAGTTAATGCCACAACTGTCTTCTCCCTTGCTTCGGGAACTTCTTGAATGTTCGATTTCTTTGCTGAAGAAGGCCATGAATCCTTTGGTTGAGACAACCATTGAGGCCCCTCCCACCAGAGCCTTCGGTCCTGAATAACAGCAGGTTCGATTCCACGTGAGATCATATCCGCCGGATTGTCCGCTGATCTGCAGTGTTGCCAATCGCTGATGTGAGTTATGTCTTGTATTTGTGCGACTCTGTTAGCAACGAACGTTTCCCATCTTGTGGGCGGTGACGAGAGCCAAGCAAGCACAATTTGAGAATCAGACCACAAATAAAACTTATCTATCTTAAGCCGTAACACAGGTAGAATTTTCTGCAGTAAACTTGCCAGCACCAATGCTGCACACAATTCTAGCCGAGCTAATGTGATTTTCTTTAACGGAGCTACTCTTGATTTCGCACAAAGCAGTTGCATCTTTGTCTGACCGTTCTGATTGGTTGAACGCACGTAGATACAAGCTCCATAAGCTGCTTCAGAGGCATCAGCGAATCCGTGTATTTCAATATTGGTTGGTTCTCCTTCCACTAAAGCGAAACGATCTGTGTGAATATCCTTGATGCATGTTAACTGCTGTTGCAAGTGTTGCTATCTTACGAGAAGTTCCGTAGGTACTTCCTCGTCCCATGTGATTGGCTCTAACCACAATCTTTGTAAAAAACACTTGTATGTGATTACTACTGGGTTTATCAAACCCAGGGGGTCGAAGATGGTTGCGACTACAGACGCTACCTGGCGCTTGGTGATGCGATTTGAACTTTCAATGACGTCTGGTGGTCGATACTTAATGAAGAATTTGTCCTTGCCTGGATGCCATGATAGACCTAACGTGTTGACGCCCTCTGCATCTTGGAACTGGACTGGAAATTCAATTTCTCGGTTTGTTGGTGGAATGGCTTCCAACAAAGTTGCGCTGTTAGAGCACCATTTCCGTAGATTAAATCCTCCCCTTTGAAGCAAGGAGGTGAGTTCGGCTTGTAATTTTAGGGCTTCTTCTGTGTCGCTCGCGCCGCTCGCAAGATCGTCCATAAAGAAATCTTCCCGTAATATTTTTGATACCTGAGGGAACAAATGTGATTCTTCTTCTGCTAATTGCTGCAAACACCTTGTGGCTAGAAATGATGAAGATGCCATGCCATATGTCAGGGTTTGTAGTTCATATGTTTGAATTGGTTCGTCAGGTGACTTCCGCCAGAGAATGCGTTGCAAGGAAGTGTCATCCGGATGTAGTCCTATAGCACGATACATCTTCTCGATGTCTGCCGTAAACACTACCGGGTGGGTACGAAATCTCAGTATAATGGAAAACAGGTCTTGCTGCAACGTAGGACCAACCATGAGAAGATCGTTTAATGACTTGCCACTAGTTGACTTGGCTGACGCATCGAAAACTACGCGGACCTTCGTGGTGGTGCTACTGGGTTTGAACACTGCGTGATGCGGGAGATAAAAGGCTGCTCCCTTTGTCTCCTCTTCTAACTGTGGTTTCCGAATTGCCTTCATGTGACCCAGCTGTTCGTATTCATCCAAGAACTTCTCATACTCTGTCCGTAACTCCGGTTGACGTTCTAGTTTCCGCTCCAGTTGGCGTAATCTAACCGCTGCTCGCTGAAAGGAATCACCCAATGCACTTCGGTCTTCATGTAACGGTAGACGAACCACAAATTGGCCTGTTGCATCTCTCTCAAAAGTTTCTTTGAAATGTTTTTCACATGACAACTCTTCGGACGTCCTTGGGGTGGTAAACACTTCTTCTATCTCCCAAAAATGACGAAGCTGATCGTGAAGGTTGTCTTCTGTTCTGGTCAAGAATGACGTCACTGGACTGCTCTTATTGCATTCTGATGGTATGCCTCCTGCGATGACCCAACCTAGCTGTGTGTCTTGTAGTACCGGAAGCTCTTCCCGTAGCAGCTTCCGTCCGGCCTTGAGTATTTTGAAGAATACTGCTGCACCCAGCAACAAATCAATTTTTCCTGGAACGTTGAAGGTGGGATCCGCCAGTGTTATGTCCTTAGGAATGTTCCAATCACTGCAGTCCACACTTTCTGCAGGCAAATTACCCGTAATGCGTGGTAACACTGAGCAACTGATATCTATTTGATGTGGTGTCACCATTGACTGAACTGCGATATCGACACAAAACCGCGCCTCCGACTCTGCGCTGTTTATACCCTGGATGGGTATATGTCTTCCGCGCTTCCTTAGCCTCAGCCGCTGTACCACCGCCTCCGAAATGAAATGGCTCTGGGATGCACTGTCCAAGAGACATCGACACGTAACCCATTGTCCGTTGTTGTCCCTAATCTTTACCAGGGCCGTAGACAGTAGCACCTGCGAAGTATGCAACCCTTTGAGCGTGCAATACGACCCTTGAGCATTTTCTTGTTCCTCCTGGGCTCCAATCGCTGCGTTGCTTCTTGCGTTATCATCCCCTTTCTGCTCCCCTGCGGAGAAGCTGCTTGACGGTTTGTTATAATGCAGCAAAGTGTTATGCTTCTTGCCACATTTTTTACACGAACTTGATTTGCATTCGCTTGCTCGGTGATTTTCCCGCAGGCAATTCATGCAGAGGTTATTTCTTCGCACACAGTCAACCCTTTGTTTATCACTTGCTCTGATAAAAGACTGGCATGCAAATAAAGGATGAACATCTTTGTAAAATGCACGAGAAACTGTAGACATATACGCCTTTGTATGATTACCTTTACCGCCTTTCATTTGTGATTGTTGTGTTTTAGCCCCCTTAACTTCACTTGAGTTTGAATTCATTGTTTCCAACCCTTGGCATCTTTTTTCAAAAAATGAGAGGAATTCGGCAAGCGTAGGAAATTCTTCTTCGATCTTACGTAACTCCCACGCCCTTCTGCTGCTATTGTCTAACCGCGACACGAAGTGTTGAATGAGGATCATGTCTACTAGTTGGCCATCTGTTTTCATTGCTACCAATGCATTCATGTTGCTTGACGCGGTGTTTACAAACTCCCTTAGCTCGACTGCACTTTCCCTTTGCACCTGCCGAATATTTAATATTTCATTAATGTATGATGCAGCTATCAGTGTTTTATTTGAATACCTGTCTGACAGCAATTGCCATGCTACCCTGTAATTTGCTTCTGTGATCGGCAAGTTTTGAATCAGTTTTAACGCTTCTCCCTTCAACGATGATCTCAAAT
>JAGDQP010013303.1:0-22360 GCA_022664845.1 Lepisma saccharinum | reverse complement strand
TCCCCACGGGAGTCCTTCTTGGGGTGAAAGACCAAAATCTCTCACTATTTGAGAAAAAGCATTTCAATGCCATCTGTGGGCAAAGAAAAAACAACACTGTTTTGGAAGAAAACTCGCAACAGCTACAAATAAGAAAATTACTACATAAGAATCAAGACTGTTACTTGCAGTCTCACACTAGATACAATAATATAAGTATTTAAACATCAAATCAAGTGTTGTTGACACACTGTGTTCGTAACATAAATAAACGACTTCTCAATATAAAAATTCACAGGACATGAACTCTTCAATGTTATAAAAGGAACCAGCAATTAATAGCTTACTTACAGTTTTCTTGAAGGTTTGATCTGATTTAATATTTTTTACATATTCAGGCATCTTATTATAAAATGTAATGCTTCTATGCATTATTGACTTTGCATACAGCTGAGTTCGGTGTCTGATTACATACAATTTTTCATTGTTTCTGGTAAAATACCTGTGCACATCACTATTCTTGGAACATTGCAGTTTCCTTGATATTTGTAAGATTTCTTGATAAACAGGACTGTCAGAATATTCAATTTCGCGAAAAAGTTTCTACAAGAAGCACGATGAGGGCTGTTAGTAAACCTAACAATTCTCTTCTGAACCTTAAACGTTCTAAAAAGTTTTGTTGATGATCCCCAGAATACAATACCATATTTTGTAAGGGAATAAAATATAGCATAATAAAATGATAAAATTGTCGATTGGTTTAAAATGGAAATTGGATAAGGTATGAGGTAGGTTGAGATAGTCTATTTGCAAGTTTACTTATATGTTCTTCGCACTTGAGTTTATTGTCAATAAAGATCCCTAAAAATTTCAGACTTTCAGAGAATTCGCATACTAAATTATTGATGATTATATCTGGCGTAGTCATGTATGCCGGGGTAGTAGGTTTAAACACTTACTTTTTTTTTAACGTTTAACTTAAGCTTATTAACATAAAACCATTTTTCTATTTGTACTACTACATTATTTACTTTTGACAGCATCCTGTTTCGATCTTTCTCTGAAACAACTATACTTGTATCGTCTGCATAAAGAATAGTTTTACAGTTCGTTGCATTTACTGGAAAATCGTTGATATACAACAGAAAAAGGAAATTGCCTAGGACCGAACCTTGAGGAACTCCTACATTTATTTCTTTGGGATCTGAAAGTATTTTCTCAATCATATTTGTGTTAGGATTTTTATATGTAACCTCAACAACCCGTGTTCTCCCATCTAAGAAAGATTTAAACCGTTTATTAGCAACCCCTCGTATGCCATAGCTTTCTAATTTGTTCAGCAAAATATTATGATTCACACAGTCAAAAGCTTTAGATAAGTCGCGAAACATACCTACAGTATGATTCTTTTTATCTAGGTTTGAGATTACACTATTACAAAATTCATTGAGGGCCGTAATTGTTGATCTACCTTTTAAGAAGCCATGCTGATCTGATGTTATAATATTGTTCAGAGTTAAATGACTTTGTAATTTCTGGAGAATTACGGTCTCTATGATTTTTGAATAGACAAAAGGGATTGTTATAGGTCTATAATTTTCAATATGTGACTTGTTGTTACCTTTATATAATAGCTTTACCAGTGAGCATTTTAGCTTGTCAGGAAAGATACCTTGTTGTATTGAGCTGTTTACGATATGTGATAGTACAGGTGCTATTATATGGATACATCGTTTAATCACGGTTATTGGACTTTCGTCTGTGCCAGATGAGTGCTTATTTTTCATTTTCCTTACAATTGACATTATTTCATCTGGTGTAGTTGGAGTTATGAAAATGAGTTTTCGGTAATGGGAAACTTACAACAATCAATAGGTTTGTCAAGACTATCCAAAGTTTTAAGTGCAATATTCATTGAAAATCTTAGAAACAATGCGCGGGTCTTCTGAGTATGTATTACAGTCTGGCAGTTTAATTTTTAGATTTTTGTATTCTTTTTGTTGTTTTCCTGTTTCGGCATTTATTACGTTCCAAGCTGTTTTTGATTTGGTTACAGCAAAATTTTAATTTCTTAGTGTAGTACATTCGTTTAGCTTCTTTTAGGTATAACCTTTTTGTATATTATTTTATATAACTTGTATCGCTGAAGATCGGTTTCACTCTTTGTGATTTTACATTTCATGTTCAGACATTTTAGTTTCTCAGTAGAAGCAATTATTCCTTTCGTAAACCATTGCTTTCTTTTTGGTTGATTACTTTTTGCTATTCTGTATGGAAAGACAGATTCAAATGTTCGTTTAAACTTACTTAAAAATAATTTATACATTGCATTCACATTGAACCTATTATCCAGTAAGACCGGAGAACAATCTTCGTTTCCTATAGATGTAATAGACTCAGCGTAGTTGGTTTCACCAAAATTTCTTATTTTCCTAGATTTTAAATACGTGTCAGTAATTTGAAAGTAATTGGGTAGTTGTTTATAACCTCGATGATACTTAATTCTGCGCCCCTAAGAGTAACTGTGATGTTATCTTCGAAATAGGTGGCACTTCGGTGAACTCAACCAATTCAAGTCAAGATTCTGGAGTGTTGTTGAGGGTTTATCTTATATCACTTTCCTGTTTTCTGACTCGTAGTGCTGGGCAACGTGCCAGAGGTTGGTATAGCAGTTTGCGCAGAGTTTTGAAATATTCTTCCTGGTCACCTCTCAACCTATAATTTGGTCTATCCTCTATTGGTTTGCTGGGGGCTTCCGATTGGTTCAACGTTGATATTCTTCTTCTCTCTTTACTGTTTCCTTGTTGTCCCGCCTCCAAGTTCTATATGGCGTTCAAAGTGTCTTTCAGCACCGGAGATCCGTGGAGATTTCTGATTTAAGTTGTACTAAAAATTACAGGTATTACAAGATCGCTTTTTAGGTAAGATCCGATTTTGTATTTACAAGTATGTGATCCATCGAGTGCAGTAATACCAATACTATGAAGATTTCCGCTTTTCACAAAGTTGTTTCAGTAACTTCAGCCTTCAACTCGGGCCCCAGCATAGTAGGGGCACAACTATTTTCGAACTACTGTTCTCTACAGGCAGGGCTTCTTGCATAGGTATTTCTTTGCAATCTCCGTGATAATTTCTTAAAAACTAAAGGAAACATACGGTGGATACACCACTCTCGTCAATAAGACAACATATATATATATATATATATATATATATATATATATATATATATATATAAATATAGAGAGAGAGAGAGAGAGAAAGAGAGAGAGAGAGAGAGAATGTCAAATTGGAGAATCTGTTAGCTGATGTGAATATATGCAGATTATATTTTAAGTGCAATTTGCTTATCCATTTTCATTATTTACAATATATGCTGCATCAAATTTTCGTGTATAGAATATCAAAAATTTCAGGTGTGTGTAATACTGGCAGTTTTGTAGCTAACGGGGTTTTATTCGAAAATGACAACTACTATCAAAACGAAAATGTATAGCTGTTGTAAAAAAATAAATAAAAAAAATACAACGAATACTTTTCTGAATAAAATTTCCTCTTAAGTCCTCTCATTTCCAAGGAAAATACACAAATATCTGGATATAATGTGCTTCTTGGTGGCCATATTGATTTTTTTCTCGAAAACGGTTAGCACTATCAAAAATAATTAAATAACAAATTTTCTTCATCGTGATGTGCTGAACATTTTTTGCCAAATAAACTTTCCTCTAAAATCAACGGTTTTCGAGAAGAAGAAAAAGTGATAATAGGTGCGCGTCGGGTGCCATATGTAATTCCGCTATTTTGAGCTTTGACACACATTTCGGGCAGGTATCAAAATCAGTTTCACATTTTGCATCATCAGGAAGAGATTAATACGCCATGTGGCATGTACTGTACTTTGATAGCGAGCGGGACTTTTTTTTTTTTTTACATGTTGCCTCCCTACCTAAGTATTCTTATTTATGCGTAGTTTAAATTATGAATAACAACAGAAGTGAAAATATCGAAATGCATATTGACAGCTTGATTACTTATAAGACTTTTTTTTAGAATACCCTTTAAAAAATATTAATAATGTAAAGACACCTCACACTCCATTGCCCTTCTGAGACTCTTTATAATGCCTAGATAGATACATGAACTAAACGCAGTGGCAATAATTCTCTGTAGAAATCTCGCAACGAAGTTTAGCACGCATCTACTCCCAAGTTTAGGAAGTTTCCAGAAATATGGTCATCAAGGGAGTGCAGAACGATTCAACCTGAGTTTGTTTTGGGTTGGGAGAGGGACAACGGAAGAGGAAAGGTGAGTTGACTTCCTTTCCATGTTCGGCACGAATTTATGGCTGTTCTACAGAGACTTGAGGCAAGACGAAACATCAGCTTTCATTACGCGTTTTGATGAAATAAACCAAACTTGGTTTACTCAAATGTCGGTCTCGTGTTCTACCGCCATTTGAGTTTCATTCTGGCAAATATTACGTGCGGAAAATGGTGAGATATGCATTTCTTGTTATTCCTCATTGAAACAACTCTCTCTCTCTCTCTCTCTCTACCCCCACCCCCGCTTCTCTATCTCTATTTATAAACTAAGCGTACGAAATTTTCTTCGAGACTTGGTTGTTGCTTGATCGATCTGTTTCAAAAGTAAACAAGCATATTGATTGACAAGTACGTGTTGGTTTTTGTAAAATTATTGTTTTCTTTTTCTCCTTAAATTTCACTTTTCAGTATCAATTTTAAATCTTTCAGTAGTGTATCTACACATCGGTTTCCATCTATCTGTTATGATTAGACTGGGTGATATCTCAATATCGGAGTAAGTTTTCAATTTTCCTCCTGATTTTTCTCTTGTTCACAACATTTTCACTGTAATTTCGTGTATGTGTGTTATTTTTTGTAAGCATTATTCGATTATCACTCATAAAAAATTCCTGTGCGTATATCTATCTTTACAATATACCCACATTAATTTATGGCTGGAAATGAATAGTGTTATCGAGTTGTATTCCAGAAAGTTGAATGGCCAGAAAGTTCAATTTTTTAAAAATAAAATTGCATAATTAAGCTTTTTTTAAATTTTTTCCTTCCTGTCAGGTTATGTTAATGAATCCTACACTATTCTTATAAAAATTATCTACATATATAAAGAAAGAAATGTGTGGCAGTAGAGTTTTAACATTTGCAATGGTTCAACATATATGATCGGTTAAAACTCAAGATTGTGTCACTTTTCAGCCACATCTCGAATAGAACTTGAAAGATGATATTTGAATTTAATAATTACGTAAGTAAATATTTACTTTGTATGTTCTCAGATCTCAGGAGTAATTAATTACAACTCGTTATTTTCCAAAGAAGACGTTACAATATTAAGTGATATACAGTATTAGACAACTGTTCTTTATATACTGCATGGACGTCCTATTATACTCTACCCACATTCACAATCGTACGATAAAGTGCATCTTTATTTTATTCGGAATAAACGGTTATTGTTACGGTTATTACGGTTCTTTCAAATTATGGATTACAATTAATTTGAGGCAAAAGTTCCTGAAAATTTATTTTCGAAAATTACTTCATTCAAAGTCGTTAGTTAATCTAGTCAAATGTGCACAATATATTTTTTTTAAGTGAAAAAAGGAAGTGTGCAATTGCAGATGTGCAAAAATTGTTTTTCACTTGTATTTTTACACATAACTTTTTTTTCTCTTTTGTAGAAATGGATTCCAGTTCTGGAAAAGCACCAAGTAACGCTTCCTTTGGATTGTCCCTTTCATCCCTTCAGAGATATCTACTGGCCACAACAAGCAGCCAAGCAACAACACCGTCCTTCACAATGGACCTGTGGATTCTGTGGGAAGTCTTTCTATGAGGAAAGGTATTTGGAAATGCACTTCGACAACAGGCATAAGAACAAAATCAACATGGTAAGTTTTTTTTCTCAACTTAATAGGATGAAATCCTTCCTTTCACATCCAATATTCTGGGTCTGATCATTAAGGCGAATGTCCTTAGCTTCACGCGTGCTTTAGGGCCTGCAGGGGACTATACATGTTCGGAAACTTAGTGTACATGCACAAGCCATAAATAAATAGACACCCTGAAATTTGGACATCAGTGTTTCTTGAATAGCAACTACAGGATACAAAAGCAATATATGCACATTAAAACTTAATTGTCCACCCTATGCTTTCTTCAAATATGCTGCAGAAACAATCATGCACCACCTAGTCTCGGAATTATGTACAAAGTTTTACTGTCTTGATCTGTGGAACGTTGGATCCACTTGGTACACACGCATTATAAAAACCCTTCGCAGAAGGCAGATTTTCGGAATCATTGTCACACTTCACGATGAAACAAAACCAGACGTGTTCAGTGGTGTTATTGTTGAATGACTGAGTGATCCATGGAAGCGTTTGGATGCCTTGTTATGCCAGCCAAATTTGGGTTATTTTCCTTAGTGTAGCACAGAGCACCTCGCGTGAACATACTGGATGTTTTGATCCGCATATCACTTGAGAATATTGGAAGACCTTTCTGCAATATATTTATATATTTTATGTTGTCAACATTGAGTACACATTCCACGAGCTCTGTTCGTCGTGTACGCCAAGTGGCACTCATAATGCCTTAACGGCAAACCAACCATATTGACGGTTGGTTGCAGTCGATTCATGTTGAAATGTTGGCAAGGTTTTTTCCAGACCTGTGTGCGACGGCTACAGGAAAACTGAGCAAAGGACAGTTCATTAGAGAAGATGACACTGCAAAAAAGCTCAGATGTTGTCCCATGTCCGTGGCCTACTGTTTCTGCTTGGCATATTGACTGAAGTGAGCAATGGTTTCTGCCTGACTTTCATGATAGTCGAGATGGTGTAGATAGAGGGTAGCTGCGTTAAGACCATAGATTTAAGATATTACCACTAGATCGAGCATTGGCAGCACTGAAGCACTCACAAATTGAACGTTGCGCTTTCCGCCATATTTGGGCAAAGAAATCCTCTGCTTCCCAAGGGCAAGAGTTTCTGTATCGCAGTGTTAGAGCTGAAGAGAAGAAAAGTGTTGTATATTAAGATAATTTGTAGAGCTTGCTTAGCTAAGACGAACGTTTTAGAATACAATATTATCAGGATCATTGTGTAACATTTTCTAAATTTATTTTTCACCCTTTTAACGAACAGTTCATTTTCCACTGTTACTCATTGAGAAAAAGAATCAAGTATGTGAACAGTTGCCTGAGAATTCTTACGCATACGTATTTGCATCGTAGGTTCTCTCCGTGTGGTGCAAGTGAACTTTATGTACGCATTTACAATCGACTTAAGTGACAAGTACATACATATGACTATGACTATGTTTTGTTTGGGTGGAGAGTGGCATCGGGACCGGGTTCTCTTGGAGTTCTTGAGATCTACCGATGCTGACTCTCTAATCAAAATGTAATTGTATTTCAATATGTTTTAAAAAAAAATTCAATTTAATTTTCAACTCTGTAGCCATTTTCAATTGTGGAGCGGCCGCTGCTCAGTTGGTAGAGCGTTGGCTTAGCAAAAGAATGATCCTGGGAAGAATCCCAGCAACCGCCTTTCCTGACAGGTTTTCAAGGGACTTTTCTTAGTCACTCCAGGGCGGGATGGTACCTACAAAACAAGGCCCTTGTCGACCAACATCCTTTTCCCCACCATATCCCGGCCTGAGCCTGAGATGCCTAAATGTCGTATATGATATATAAATTCAAGTTCAAACTCTGAAGAACATTATTTACAATATCGTGAGCCTTTAAGCATGAAAAACACATTCTGTACACCAAGTTTCGACATTGTTTCGAACATTGTTTTTGACTTCACATACTTCTTATGTACAGTGTTAGGCGACACAAGACATCTAATACATTTTTACCGAGCAGCTGTGGGTCGGTGGTGGAGCATTAACTTAGCATTCGGGAGTTCGTGGATTCAATCCCAGCGGCCCACCAACCTGACTGAGGTTTTTCCTCAGTCACACCAGGCAAAATGCCGGGATGGTACCTTCAACTTAAACTCTGGTCGACACCTTCACGTATCCTTTCCCTGTTCCTATCCCTGCCTGATGCATAAAGGCCACAAATAAAATTCAAATTAAGTTGTAATACACTTTTCTATTTCCCGGCAAACTTTCACTACATCATCTGTGGCCCTTATCAAGCCTCCATTGTTATGTCTTTCTCGCTGCAGCCCTTAATATACAGGATCAATATAGTCGCTTGTTTAAAATGAAACCCTGCCTTATATACAACAAAGTTGTGGTATACATAATTTGTTAAATTTTATGGAAATGCAATCATGGAGAAAAGCAGTGCTCAAAGTGGGTTAGAAAAGGCAAGGGAACGCTTGCAGAAGTGGGCTAGGAAAGTAAGGGTGCGCTTGCACCTAGTGGTCGCGATTGCCTATTGAAAGTAAAGGCAATGAGCTTCCATTAATAAAAAGGTAGGGTACGCCAAATCCAACATGAAAAAGGTAAGGGCACCGAGGTGCCCCCTCGTGCCGCCCCCTCCCCATTTTGAGCACTGGTCCAAAGTAAAACCATAATCACAAAAGTGTCTTTATGAAAATTCTATGGATCCAGAATTGCTGTCTTCTGTTGCAATTGTTTTTCCAGGGCATTCCTTGACTCACAACAGGAAAATGATGTGATGATATATACAACCTAGGCCCAGGCCGAGTGTCTTCCAGCATCCTCTCCCCAACCCCATCCTGTCCTGAGTCTGTGATGCTAAAGGCCATAAATAAGTTCAATTCAATTCTGTTGCACTTCATTTAAGAAAGGCTCTGTACTATTTTGTGGCTGACAGGCTGAATTAGATTATTTAAATCAAATGTCTATATTTGCACGTGGATTTTAAATTATTGGGTTATTGTTTCAATTCAATCTAGATTTTATCAATGAAAATACATCTACATCAATCATTCATTTTCATTTCATCAACGTTCTCCTCTTCAATAACTGAACTTTTCAATTCGCGTTAATGAGCACTATCTGTTAAGGGTATATAATCTTTGATCTTTACGCTTTCTTACCCCAAATATGGCGTGTTGCGCAACGCTCAATTTGGGAGTACTTTCAGGCGTTCGCCGCTACGTGATGTTAGGGGCTTGGTTAAGACTCACCTGAAAGTGTTCGCGACGTCTAAAATCTTGCAACGTGGATTTCCGTCCACCGTTTGTTTTGCAGCTCCCAGTTGTCGTAGTGATGGTTGTGAACGTGTCATCACAGTTTCCTTTCGCGCTGTCTTGTCGTGTACAATCACCCAGTCAACGCTGGACAGCGAGATCTTCAGAGGAAGTTTGGCTCTGAGGTAATATCATCTTCGTATCGCTCAGCAATACGCTGTCGTTGGAAATAACTCAATTCTGCCCAGGCGTTCGAAGTATATTTGTTGATGTCGAGACTATATCAGTGCACACAAACCTGTAAAGATGTGATACGCAGTTTGTACCATGCAACATGTTCGTATTCCTGAAATCGAAGGTCACTATTTCCTTGTGGGTTGTTTCTGTACAGATACAAAGACTGGATACTTTGGTGAGTTAATTATCTGGTTAAAATGCGATGATGCACGCCATAGAGAATGGATAAACTAGAATGCTTTGTTGCGCGGTGATCACTTTTTCTTCAGCTTGTATCATGTGACTGTTTTGATTGGGTGATGGATTTTTCTTTGTGTTGAAGTCTGCCAGTCGGACGGATTAATATATCTAAGGGCCAATTGCTCAGAGCATATTAATCCCAAGTTACCATAGGCAAATCCCGTAGTTCCTTTCTTTTTCCTATCGTCTGGAATGTAATAATGCTACTATACCATGGTCAATATCGGATCTATTAACTTACTGGGGACAAAATTAAGTGAATTCACAAGTATTAGACGCGCAACTCGCACTACGGTCCCTTTTTCCGATTTTTAAATATACAACAGTAACAACAATGCATTATTTCTTTTTAAAATCCGACGCAAAATGGTGCTCCATATGAACGGTCCTAAGATGAGATCTCAATGAGGATTACTTGTTTGTAACCGCTAACTACCATCAACCAAAAAAAAAAAAAAATGTCTTTGTCATCCTGGTTGTAAAGTCACATACCGAATGGACAAAGTGAGTCAAGTTGATAAAAATAAAGCCTGTTGCACATTGCTTTAAGATTTCTTGTAGTATTCCAGATAGAAGTCTCAGAAACGATATTCTGAGTTGGCTGTCATTACAGGGTCCGAATATGAGCTAAATATCGTTTATTATGACAATTAGTAACCGAGATATCGCATACTTAAAAGTCTTCAAATATAACCACTTGAGTGTGAAAGAAAATCACTCGAAATTGAAAGTAATGTTTCGATCAGAGTGCTCGGTCACCCATCGGAAAGAAAAGAAATATAAAAGCAGAAGCAGAAATCACACTAAAATTACAGACAGTAATATCTACGTATATTTATCAAGGGAGTACAAGTGAAAGTGGATTAGCGGAGAGGAAAACTTTGAGACAAGGCTATTAAAAGATTCATTCCAAGAAGAAAACTTTTAATTGCTCCCTTAGGATGAAAAGAAGGGACACGAAAATGAAAGGAGAACAGCAGCAGAAGAAAAAAAGAGATAAAGATATTAGGTGATGATTTGTTTTCTTCGAAACATGAAATGGAGAAATGAAACAAAAAAGAAATCAAGAGACTGGGGAAAGCGAAGGGAATTAGAAAGCACAAAGGTATCAATTTGAGTGTTGCAGCGGTCAAGAGGTAGGAGTAGGGTTTCAGAGAAGAGCTATTGAAAAGTTGATAATCAAAGAGAGAGCTTTGTAATTGCTCCTTAAACGGAAGGACAGTTCCAGCGGAAAAGTATAAGACTTGACTCACTGGATCATCTATGGATACGTAATTATTAACTATGCACTCTAGGATACTATACTTTAGCTGATATAGGCTGGGCTGTGCAAAAAATATAAATATGTCAGTTTGTGCGTGTCTGTATTGTGTATTTTGTAATAAGTCATTTTCTAGATGACTTTTGAATTACACGATTCCAAAAATACTTACGATAGAATTATAATAAGACAATTACAGATGTGTTCAAATATGTATGACTGACTACGAGAAATATATATGAAATACTTGTTTATTGGTTCAAATAGGATTTGTGGTATACTTAATTCATAGTTGCAGATTTGGTAGTACTCGGTATGTAAGAACAGAAATGTTTGTTTCATCATTCGATATCCGGCTTGAATATATGTATCCACGCATGATTGATATTAATTTTCGGACTACAAAGCAGCTTTACATATCACCCCAGAGCGGATTAGCAAATGGCGACAAGGAAATAACATTTAAAATGTTTTTATCACCTATTTTTTTATAGTAATTCGCAGAATTTACATATATACCATACTATTTGGGAAACTTTTAATTTCTTATAATTGAGTTGTCTAGTAACAAAACTGATTGTCTTCATTTTTGTAGAAAGTAAGTTGGATGTCATATGGGTACATAACCACAATTAAGGAGGTGTTGAAATTTCGTTTCAGTTACCTTGTAAGTATTGAAGAAGTGTTTCGCCTCTCCTCTAAAATCAGCGAAATGTTAGATTATCTATTCCGATACTGAACTAGTCAATTATTATGTACTAATATTTAGTACAATATAGTTCTTCAACATTACGTATCTGTATATCATACGAGGTTAATACTAAATAATTAAAAAATCATGTATCTTTACTCCAAATTGCAATGTAAAGGTAAAACGTTCATCAAACTCTGAACATGCATACCAATAATATAACATTAAGTAGCAGGTGCAGTGATACCAGACCATTCATACCTAAATACACATTCACCATTTCTATTTATTGTCATCCTGGAATTTCAGGTTTAACTATTTCACCAATTGTACTCAATGCCTAAACTTCCTCTGGATTAGCTAACCAATTATCTCGTTTCTTTCCTTAATTTAATTCATAGTATTTATATTATAATTTCTAAAATATATACAGTAGAAGTCCGATAGACCGTCATCCAACTGTCCGGAACGACCGATTGTCCGGCACCATCCCAGGTTATTTGTTTTTCCTGTAAACGCTTGTGAACGACAATTGAAAGCGCTTGGAGCGGTTTGGAACCACTAGGAACTGTCCACTACGCGTCTGCTACTGTTAGACGCCATCAGAATTGTTCGAAATCAATCGGAAGCGTTCGGACTTTACTCGACTGTCACCACACACAGGTTCAGTTCATTGTTTTTGCTGTACGGCTTAGCCTATACCAGTAGTAAGAGGTAACGCCCAATAGTCCGCCATTTTCGGTAATCCGGCACCGAACGTGCCGGACTATCGGACTTCTACTGTATTTGTTTTTATTTACGAATGCATAACAAATTGACAAGTAAAGTGATGCTTGACTAACTACTCTAAAAAAGTCGACATTGAATCATCTCTACACTCTCTGCTGATAATTTATATCCACATTTAACGTATGCTCTTTGAAAGTCGCTAATTTCTTTTTCCTTTTTCAGGCAGAAGATGCTGTTTGCCTGGCAGACTATTGCGATATTATGCGTTGCCAGGTTCTCGTCACGCAAGAAGGTTTGTCCAGTTCCATGGACCAGTTGAACACCGATATCGAGATCTGGCGAGAGGCGACGCCGTATCAAACTGCACTTTCCCAATCTAGTCCTCGTGCCCTTGTGCCTGTTCCTCCACAAGATGTGCTCGTAAATTCCCGTCGGGCTCACCGCCATGAACTAGTGCAACGTGATCAAGCTGCAGTAGCAAATCACTGTTCACAGACAGATAAGGACCAATCAAATTCAAACACGCCAGGGGACAGTGAAAATGGCACAGATAATGTGTGTGAAAATCTTGTGGATTCCTCACTGCCACCGACGGATAAAAAACAAGAGAGATTAAGTGAATTACAGAAATTAAAAGCGAATTGCAAACCGGAAGAATTGCAGAAACTTAAAATTAGATGCGAGGTAAGATTTGATAACTTTTTGATTATGAAAAACTGGTAAGTTTAATACTGAACTTTGCCATCATTTATATATATGGTCGACTATCCTGAATGAGGTTTCCCGGTGCTTTCCTAAGTTTTACCAGGCGAATACAGGGATGGTACCTTAAGAAATGCCCTGGCAAATATCTTCCCCGTCCTCTACCTACGACATCCCGGTCTGAATCAAGATGCCAAAAGGCCATACATAAGTTTTAAACTCCAAAGCAGCTGTGAAAGGTAGGGTGACCAGACGTCCTCTTTCCCCCGGACATGTCCTCTTTTTGAGAGCTCTGAAAAGCGTCTGGGTGGATTTTTCTTAAAACCGCCCGATGTCCTCTTTTTCCTGGTGGTGCTGGGAACTTAGTGTTTTTAGAAAGAAAAAATTAAAAATAAAGAAGAGAAAGAAAGAAAGAATGAAAAACTTGGTACGTTGTTTCAAATGTGCTGTCTTTACTTATCGAGGTGTTTTTCTGCTTTCAAAGAAATCGACAAAAGTAGTCAGCGAGCAATACAATAATAATAATAAATAAAACGAACAAAAATATAGTCGATGATTTAAACAGCTCAATCTTCACTGCTCGTCTTGCCGTCAGAAGAGGAAGACGTACCGATACCTGGAACGAAATTATGAACAAAAAACACATTTCTTAAAGTTGCTGTATTTCCTTTGTGAGGGACATTAAAATGCCGAAAAGAAAATGTACTTTAGTGATATTCTGAACAAGAGATTTCCTACGAGGAAGAAATGATTGGGAGACGGAGTGTTTGATTTGTCCGGCGGGTACATTTTTATCCACAGCTAATAAAGATACGTTAAAGGTAATATGTATAGTACAAATGACGGGTTTAATATCAAAACTAGGTCAATTCACTTTTTAAACTAATCTGATTGAATTTTTCTCATGTTCTTGATGTATTCCGTTATCAGGTATAGAGGTTTAGATCAATACCATCTAAAAGTTTTATTCAAGCTTCCGAACTTCTCCGCCAGTAAAGTTTTGAATTACAGTATTCAAGGTAGGCCTACATTGAACTCCTGCTTAGTCAAGTAGTTAACGCTCTCGCTTTCTGTGCGAGTGGTTCAGAGTACGATTTTGGTGGGAGGTCCTATTTTTCGGTGTTAACCCAGCATCGTGACGCCACATGGGAAGCAAACTGATTTCGAGGGTAGAGAAATCCGGCCATAGGAGCCAGATAAAATGGTGATGGGAGTCCTTGCGTTGACCACAAGATACCCTACTTGAACGAGAACCGCCTGACAGACCAATGATTGTAGAGCCATGGAGTTATTTATTCTAGGTATATTCCGTCATTCGCCTGGTGATACTGAGGGAAACTGCAAACCAACAATCAAGATGATCAGGAGGAGCAGGGTTAAACACTATGGAGTGAGGCTGGTAGGAGCTGGTGGAGCTAAATATTTACAAGAGCGTGATAAGCGGGAACGCTGGAGATTGTGAGCAGAATGAAGAATGCGAGATTGTGCTTGTATATTAGTATGATATTTTATTGGAGGTGTTTTTCTGAATTGACTTGTTTTATTTTTTCTGCGTGTCCAATAAATTATTTTCGTAGTAACGGGTGATGGGGAAATTTCTTTCTCGTCAAAATCTATCCCTGGCTTCTATGTATAGCGAAGAATAACTAATGACACGATATCTCTGGCTCTTATTCTCCAAGGCGTCCTCTTTTTCCATATTGGCCATCTGGTCACCCTAGTCAAAGGAGTTTTTAAATCATGGGTTTCAGCAATGTTTTCAAAACCATTGATAATCGCAAATGTGTGGTAGCTGCCGAAGAAAATATTTTGAACGAAATAGTGTGTAATTTGTGTTACAGTTATATTAAAAAAACAGACAAACACTCCGGGCACTTTTTGAAGCTATTATGAATTTTATTCCATGTTACATACTTTTGTCATTCGTAATTAATGACAAAACTATAGCCTGGTGATGTTATGAATCTTATGATTTTGTTGAACATAAAATTGTATGTATCCTATGAGCATAATTCACATACAGATACTATAGTATGTTCAGATTCATATAGTGTGTCTGTTTTCACTCATCTATAGAAACCATAGAAAAAGTTCTATAAACATACGTCAATCAATAATTAAAACATATGTGCACTTCAAAGTAATTGAACATTCATACTTTGCATGCCCCCTAGAAATTTTTCTTGCCTCTCTGACTTAAGAGAACCCTACTCCCCTGCATGTATATCTCCAACATGAAGACATGATTTCCATAGTTAGACAAAAACAACGAGAATCTCCAGAAGAAAATGGTAAAGCAATTTGATCTTTATTTCAACACTAACATCTACACATATTACCGATATTCAATTCTTAATCATTGGTACCAGCAGTACACAATTTTGTAGTTTTACAACCCTCACTCACTGTTACTACTACTACTATTTGTATCACTGATATTATCTTTACTTTATTCCCGTGTATAAGCCGCATTCCTATTTTTTAAATCATTTTATTGAAACTTTTGCGGCTTATACACGCGAGATTGTAGTATTAGAACAAAACCACGTTGCTCGTACATAAGGCTAAAGTCAACAAATTGCCAAGCTCCGTTTTTTTTTAAATAAAATAAAGTCTCACAAAGTCTTTGACAGGATTTGAAACGACATAATGAGATCAGACAAAATACAAATTTTGGAAACTACAGAATCTAGGTTATATTTTGATTTATTAAGGAATTCTTAACCAATTTTTTATTTTCAGCATATTTCTGTGTAATCAAATACAAATACTTATAGGCTCCCATATCAGTATGATATGTTTAGAGTAGAATTAATACGAACCGAAGTTGCCAAGAAAATTTTAAATCGATCTCTAATATATTATCAAGTCATTCGATTTAGTTATGGAAAAAAAGAATGCAAGATAATTTGCCTTTTAAGAAATTAATTAATTTGTGAGATCGATCGTGCTGAAAGAAAAAAATTAACTATCAACAATTTGAATTAATAATGAGACTTTTCTTTGAATCCTTTTCTTTCAGATATTAATACGAGATTGCATAGCTGGATTACTGGTTAATTTGTCCATACAAGACTTCAAAGAAATTGAAGGTAAGTAACTTTCTCTTAAAGTCAGAAAGCAACCTAATTGAAAAGAATTAGTAATGTATAAAGTTGTTGTAGAAGGAACGATTAATAAGGTATTACAGATAGTGTGTATTTAGTGTAAGGAGAAACAAAACGGACAGAAAATTTAAAAAATGCTCACCTTATTCGCTTTTCTACAGTCACGTTAAAAAGTTCTTTCGTGTTGGTAAAATTTCTTTTCTGAATGGACAGACCAGTTTGTGAGTACGGTTCTCTTTGACTTAGACTGATTTTCTATAACAAAAACTGTAGATCTATTCAAATAGGTCAACTCATTCTGAAGTTATTCGTAAGAGAAATTTAACCATCAACGGGAAAAGAACTTTTGACCGTGACTGTACACGTATTCTCTGAATTTATCTTGCACAAGAGGTGTAAACAAAAAGTGTCGTAAATTTGTCATGTCTTTCTGCAGGAGAATTCTAAGACTTATCGTACACTTTATTTCTCAAAATACTTTTCAAACACTTCTTGTACACATAATAATCAAGCTTACTCATTTTCGCATCAAATTTCTTTAACATATAGTAAGAAAAGTTACGGGTTTACATTTTGTTGTTGATCAGTTGGTTAAAACATTATAACAAGTTTACGACTTACGAGTCTAAAAGTAAAATCTTCGATTAGGCCTTGTTTACATTACTAACGTGCCGGCCGGGTGGCCGAGCGGTCTGCGGCGGTAGGCCATCGGCTCTAAGGTCACGAGTTTGAGTCCCGGCAGGGGCATGGGTGTGGATTTTAACAGCTAAAGGCGAATCGTAACGGGACGAAGTCCAAAGTTACTAGAGTGGCCCATATAAAAATAAAGTTTACCGAAGTTTTTTACATTACTATAAACATCTTACCATGGTTAACGTTAACCAAGATCATTTTAGTTATGTAAACGGTAGTTACCTTTAACGCGGGTTTCAAATTTAACCAGCGTCGACTTACGACGGTTATCATCTTACGTTAGTTATCTAAACGCAAGATGGCCGTTAAGCGCAGCTGACTTGGTGAGTTTATTTATTTCTTTATCGAAATATATAGCATCCTAGTGGTGCGTATCGCTTTTAAAGTATAAAAGAATTATGGCAGAACTAATCTACAAAATATTACGCTACAATCAATTCATTTGTGTTTAGTATTTTATAATATAAACCTCTGCCGTGTAACCTTAGAGTATGGAAAAGGAGATTCCACCATAATTTATTTACTGACAATGGTAGTAAATCAAGTTAAGTTCCGTAATCTAAACGGAGTTCTTTCAACCATGATTTTTACCATCGTAAGAATCTTAGTCATCTAAACATGGCATCATCGACGAAATCTACACACAGCAAACAGTCGTTGCTTCATCGCCATGCACTTCCGGTATGTTAATGGTCGAGTATCAGTGTTGCTCACAACATAGTTCTAATAATTTACCTTTTCCACTAGCAGCAGCCAACGTCACTGTACCAATGTGCCCGTCTTCCATAAATATGTGTGTGCATTTCCCACCAATACACAGAATATCATATTTCAGTAGTCAAGCTGTATTTTAAACATTTGTACATTGAATCTCTTTAAAGCAAAAACAAAAATAGTGCAATGAAAAATGTTCATAGTTAAAAAAAAATGTGCCTAATATGGAATACCTATCAAAATGTAGATGTATGCGCAAAAGAGCTATTGAACATATTTCGTTAGCAGCTCAGAATGAAAACAAGTTGCACATTATCATGGGTTTCACGTTTGTTAACATCGCAGTAAGAATGGAATCATTTTAGCAGTAAATGTTTCTTCCGTCTTCAGAATTAACCATAAAATAGCTCCTTGTCAAATTTTTGACCAAATCACATGAGGTAAATATTTGCTTGAAGATATTTATAATAATGATAGATCAGGAAATTGGGAATTATCTTCTTATTTAAGGAGAAGTGAAACCGATAGATAGGAAATTAGGAATTATGTATTTTTATATAAATCTTGGACTTGCTTATGATGTATTAGGTAATATAAGTAGTTGTCAACTTTTGTTTAAAGTACTTGGTTGTGAATTATAATTTCAATATAGTCATCTTTAATAGTGCTCAATGTATGCTTCGTGTAATTGTGTAAGGATTCAATATTACGTATGAGATTATTAAAGATGACCATATTGAAATTATATTTCAGAACCAAGAACTATAAACGAAAGTTGACAACTACCTATATTACCTAATACATCATAAGCAAGTCCAAGATTTATATAAAAATACACAATTCCAAATTTTCTGATCTATCAAATAAATACAAATCGAAGCACTGTGTCACCTTGTAAGCAGAAAAAGAAATTGTTATACAACTACCAGGATTGCCAAAGAAGATTCGCTCTTGTAAAATTAAAACGACTTTCTTAAATTTAAAAATAGGTATTTTAAAATGAACATAAGCCGTAAAACATCGATATAAAAACCCCGGAATTTGGTGCAAACATATTGAGTTCGCTACACTGATTTTCGTTTGACGTTACCGGGAGGTACGAAGTGTGAACATTGGGAAGAAACTCTGGAGTCAAATTACTGATGAGCATAGTGAGTGGTAGGGGAAAGAGGCAGGTGTCATGTAAATATCTTTATCTAATTTGAGGGCCTTCTTGTTTTGTTTCCAACAGTATGTGTGCATCTTATTCTACACCAGAACAGTCAACGTGACTCCATGAATAACATGCCATACATTGAATTCATTTTCTCACTCTATCATTCGCGCTAAAGAGACAACCACAAAACCTACACTTAACATCATCGTCTTCAGGTTTGTGTTCGTGATCACTGATATTTCACTTTAAAAACACAGCCAGCCATATTTGAAAATTTCTTTGTGCACTTTGCACAACAAATTATGTACAACTATAATTACATCATGCCACCACTATTTCACTATCAAACTAAAGTCTAATCAAACAAGAACACAAAAACCCTACATGTAATAAAACAAGGAAAACATTATCTCGTACGTCAAAATTCTTATTTTGCTTAAAGCTTATTTGTGAGCACTGCACCACGACACTGACTATTAGCTTATTCAATTAACTGCAATGTTGACATACGTGGTAGATGTTACGTCACTATTCAGGGTTTTCAGCCTTTATTTTCAAAATAAACCCACGTTTCTCTTTCGGTGAACTTCCTCTACTTTCTTCTACAGTATCGACTCTGTTTTCATCAACACACTACGAAAATAAATGTGGGAGGGTTTGTAGAATAGTAATTATTCCATGAATTGCTTCATCAGTTGTAGGATTAATTATTTCGTAATTGAATCACGAAAAGAATTTATAAATATCAGGTACATTTTTGAAAGAGAATATGTTACATGATTTTATACTAATAGTTACAATATTGGACTTGTAAGAAAAGAAAAACAAAGCATAAAAGTAGACAGTCATTCAGAAATGTATATTTTAATATCAATGTATGACTTTATCTACTTCTATCGCAATTAATATATCTTTCTTTATTTTATGTTATTTTGAAGGGGAGCTGAATCGAGCTGTATGTTGGTATCTGACATGTGACAGATACTGGGAGGACACACCAGGAGAAACTCGTCACTTTCCCTGGGGTCTTGTTTTCGCCCTTGTCATTGTTCTATCGTTAGGAATTTGCTTGTGTTATTACATCATCTGGGTCCTTTTCGAGTAAGTATACCCCCTCGTATCTCTCTCCTTAAATTTTTAGGAGTGTTTAGATAATTTTCAATACTAGTCTTTCTGCTTATTTTAGTGTGTTGAATAATTGACGATCAGTGGTACTGAAAATATTGACGCATCCCTCCCCACTACCTAATAATATAAGTCACATGTTTTTCTCCCTACGCCTCTTTAAACAGAAAAATTGCTTGATTTTGAAGAGCAACAGAAATCCTAATTGAGCTGAGCGAGCGGAGCACATGTGTTTACTTGGTACTTTTCTGAAACAAAAATGCTTCGAGGTTTCCGGACCAATAATTACCAATTTTGGCACAATGGTAGTGGTTGTGGATCAGGAGGGTTATCTGGTTTCAGATTGGCGAAAAGTTATATGCTATCTATGAAAATGGTACTTCATGAAAAGCGCATTTCTCACGCATTACGTAAGAGCAGCTGGACCTATTTTCTCCAAACTTATTTTGATAAGAGTGAACAGCCTTCCATGTTTTGGCTGCACCAGAAGATTATTACACGGTAACGAGACTCATTCATTAATACTTACATTCGCACCTCAAGTGAAAATGGTTACAGAAATTTACTTCAAAGTTGGCATGGTTACAGATAACAACATGTATCTTTAACTGTTCAGCTGGAAATTCCAAGTACACTTCTCCGAGCTTTCGTGAAATTCTATATTATTTTTTCAAGGGAAATAACATAACGTACAAAATAAGAATTAAGGGCAACAATCCTTAGTCTGAAAAACTTTAAACAGCATTAGAACTATCAAGGAAATTAAGAAATGGCTTTCAGTTAGATAATTTTTCAAAACAGCAGCATAAATATGCACTTTTCATGGCCAAAGATATGAGAAAATTGCCTGCCCTTTTGAATATAGCGGTTACTAGAATTAGATTGATCTTGATTGAAATGTTTTCAGATTTCTTTTAAAGTTTTTCAGAGTTCAGCAATGGAACTTGTGTTACAATTAATTCGTACTCTTCCTCTTTTCTACTCCCTTGAAAATGTGGAAGATGTGACGAAAGTTCCGCGAAAAGAAAAGATACTGTAACAAGATATCAACTTGGAATTGTAAGGCATAGTTCTTACGCACACGAAATGTGATTATTAACTACTGATCTTTTGTGTTCAGTAGCACTCAAATTCACATCATGGAGCGTAGCTATTTGATTAGTGAAATTTTGCACTTATTTGAAAGAGAATGTTGTACAATTTATCTTTTTTTGGAAAACGCTTCAATACACAAAAGGATTTTTTAAATCTAGTGAATTCAGAAAATGTTCAATAATTCTTTGTGACTCTTAATTACTCCTGTTTTCTCTGGCAAATTTCTTTTACTTCTTAAAAGGCAGCGAGACTTATCAGATGACTGCATGAGCATAGTCCTAATGCCAGATAAAAAAAAAATCTTTCAAAAACTGTTTCATTGTATCACAGGAGTTTATGTAGTGGATCGACGGTGAAATAACACATAAGAGGTCTTTCAACAGAATCTAGTATCGAACGAAATCAGCAGTAAACATTTTTATCAACTGGAAAACATAAAAAGTTTAATCAATAGTCCAACATGGAAATTAGTGTCTATATATGAGTGTTAAAAGATGTGTTTGCTTCTAAACAAATGCAAGATACTAGACTTCATTGATTTGTTTGCTGTGAACTCTGATGCAAATAGCTTTATTTTCTATTCTTAGACAAGTATTGAAATTAAAAACAGAGACTATTCAATGCAAAAAAATTGAGATTTTATATAATTATATATTTTTTTCCTAGTTTGGGGCACATTAGCTAATATTAGTAGATTCCTGTATTCCGTTTCCAAGTTTAAATGTGTAATTTATATTTAGTTAGAATTATCATGTATGTCTTAACCCATTTCATGCCTCTGTTCTATTGTTTATGTCTTAGAAATAGTATAGTACGGTAATACTATTTGATTTTGGAACACCTAGATGCTGGATTACAACTAGTTTTAGAAGTAGTAAATGTATGTTTCCACAATGTAACGTGTCTTTTTTGGACCAGCTGTAAGATTATAGTAGTCAGAAGGAAGTGTTACGGAAATATAGACGAAAGGTATGGTTTATATTTTCTCTAGTTCATTGTCGCTTCCAAATGTGCTTGCTTAGTTTCTTTGTAGCGTCCCCCAAAATTCTTTTTTTTTAGGGTGGGGTGGAGGTGTTATCTTGTTTGTCCGTCCATCGTTTGTAACATCCATCGACTAGCCTCAATGAAGGATCAGCGAATTCGATTTACATAACCGTTCGTGGCCCAACAGTCTTAATTTATGGTAATTCGTAAACACGTCTACATAAGTGCATATATTTTTTCACTATTTCTTCACCGTCACTTCGGATACCGAACAACATTGAATAACACTTTCAACAAAATTGCGTCAGCAAACGAAGAAGTGTACATCGTACTTGTCATGATAATTTTTTGCGTAATTTGTGGAGCAAAGTTCATAGTTACCACTTTGGAAAATGTTCAACAAACGTGCCATGTTATACGCGGCAACTTTCCAATATATACTCTAAGTGCTTGATTCAGCAAGTGCTTGTACTATTTTTTTTTTTTTTTT
>JAGDQP010013302.1:15456-48138 GCA_022664845.1 Lepisma saccharinum | reverse complement strand
TCATTCAACATAAATATCACAGAACAAAATTGCTCTGTAAGAAATCTCGCAATCAGGAAACTCAATATCCTTACATATAACATCAAGGCAATGAAAGTGAAGATTTTAAATACTGTATAAAATACTTCATCCACGTATTATCTGTTGTTTTCAATTAAATTGTTTTCCTGTAATGTACAAATTGTGAGGATACAAGAGAATCCCAAGAAAAACCTACAAACGCGGTATTTGTCCATTATATAAAAAAAACATTACACAAAACGGGGTCTAACTGGAGATCCTAAACACAGAGGTAAGCGCTCTATAACTGATCACCCGCAGCGCTATACTCCATTTCGACAGATGAAACTCCCAATTTCGTTACTGACTTTTACTTGCACTGTTGTTCCCTGCTTGTCTATACACATTCAGAAGAGTAATTACAGCAAAAACTAAACCTCAAAAGCCAATTTTCGTTATGTGTAAGCGGAATGATCAGGTTATATTAACATTCAAACTTTAGCTTGTGTTTCTGCCGAAATCCAAGATCAAATTCTCGTTTAAGACATGAATATATATTTACCTCAAACCCCTAAAACATGGAACGCATTATACCAAACACATATACTAAGACTAGGGATATAATAACAGTTAATATGGAAATGAAGGAAAAGTGCAATAATTAAAGCTGATTTAGTATTTAAGATATTTCCTAAACTAATTAATCTACATACCTTATTGGATTCTGTCTTCTATTCTTGACGTAGTCCAGTATTTGAGACGAACTGATATCCGCGTTGATTGTTTCTAAACAAGTAGTAGGAAAAGGCAGGCGCTCCAAGACAACTACTGGACTCGGACGATTGATTTCTATTTTAGGCGAAGCAGCCGTTGAAATAGTTGGACAAATAACTTCAGAACATTCGGAACTAACATCGAAATTTGCAGATATTTCTTCTTTCATTTGCGACAAGAAATTCTTTGAATTCTTAAGTGCCACTGGCTTAGAAATTAAGAGCGTCTCTGCTATATTTAATGGATCGGTGGGTGGAGATTCTCCCTCTAGCTTAGGCAATATCTTTAACTGTGTTTTCGAACATTCTTCTTGTATTTTAAAATCACTTAAGGGATCGTGTTCGAGCTTAGCTTCTTCATTCAAACGAAATTCTTCTGTATAAAATGAATGTGTGTGCCACACTGTTTCTTGAACGTCTAGATTTCCCCAAATGTTTCGATTAGACTCAGTACTCTCAGACATATTTCTGCGAATATTATATACTGGTGTCCTATAAATTAGTAGCAAGAGATAAAGATCCCTTCAATCACCGACTGAATATGAACTGCATGACTGTTGCTAATAGAAATCTGTATTATCTTGATCTCTGTGTGACGCAACACTGTTACCACTTTTTAGCATATGTGGTTCTTCTAGAACGAAAGATGTACATAATTAGCCACTAACTCCACTAAAGTAGATTGACAAGTATTTTTGGTTAATAATTGCTAACGAGATAATTATTCTACGTATATTAAAAATACACAGACTATACTACTCACATTGTCACCATAAAATCTTATTCATATTAAAATTAAGAATTGAACTTCAAACTACTATGAGACACACAAAATGTATGCATTGAACCATACAAAAACCCGTACGGTACTAAAACATAATGGCTTTTCTAAAGTGCAGGTGTTAGTATGAGAATTCAACTATTTCAATTTTAAAACTGATCGAAGAATATAAGAAATATTGCTAATTTGCTACATACAAAATCAAGGCAACTGCACAATCAAATGTAGTAGTACCTGCGGGTTTCAAAGCGAAGATAGGAGAAAAGTTTGTATTTTAATCTGGACATTTGTATTGCACATTTAACTATTTAATGGAACCAGCTGCAGAGATTGAATACTAAATTTTGTATTATATTTGGGTATTAGCGGTCTTTAGTCATTAAAAAAATATTTTCATTGCTTCAGTGATTGTGTCCGTAGCCTTGTAATACAAAATTTCAGACATCATTTCCACCTGCAATAAAATCATAACAAAATTACACTTTTTGTTAATGATACAAAAAGATGTGTTTGAAAGCTATGGAAGCCAATATAAGTGGTTGTTTTCATTTGATAGAGAAGACATAACTGAGTAAAACATTTAGCACTACCATTGACTTTCCACACAATGCAAGTAAAGTATTTTATAATACATACTTTGCGATAAGAAAATCTTAAAATCATCATATTCCGTAGTATAAAATAAATACAGTGAAGTTTGCGTTGGCATAGCTCAATCATTCGTTTAGGTGCAACTGTCTACAAGAGAAGAATTTCGAAGTACTACAACAATTATACCCTTCATTCTGTATTTGTAAAATATGTTACATCTTTGAGCATTTATTTTAAGAGGTAATATTAAATGAATTTTCTTCTCTACATTACGAATCTTTGCATCCATTAAGTCATTCAAATATGGGAGATTAATTCGTGTTCTCAGTATATCATGGGGTAATGTAGAGAGACATTAAAAACTTTTAATGACATCAACAACGGCGTTCAATCAACAATGTGTTTATTCGCTGTTTGAATCAAATTGAATTAATCCAAATTACGTATGTGCCAAACAGAAGTTGCTTCTGTGCCGTATGTATCCAATTTGATTTATACGTTGGTTTCTTCCGAAGGAACATGCACCCATTTGGATACAAATCCCTAGGTAATTTGTGAGGTCGCTTTTATTATTGTGTATGCACAATTGCTTTGAAATTTAATGGCTACTAGAACAGGTGCTTAAATTGAAGGGGAAATATAGATTTACGTAGTTGGCCAACACTCGAAAATATATTTCACATTGATACCTATTTAGTTGCATTCCTCTTCCTTTAATGATATTATATTACTTGCTATCGTTTGCCATATATTAAAAAAATGGAATGAATAAGATATGACGTTTAGATATCTAGGGTTCAGTACAATCCCTGCATTTGCTTCACAAAATAGAAAGAAAACTAGTTTTATTATTTGAATTTAATATTAAGGTCTTTATGCAACTTTGGCTCAGACAGGCAGGATGGATAATGAATGGGTGGGAAACTGGGAAGAAACGGGAGAACGCAGAGAAAATCCACGCAATATTTAGTGGTCACAAAGCCCAAATCGAATGAACAGAGTTCGAAACTGTCGACATCCAAGTGCGAAACATGAGCACCGTAACATTTAAACCACCGCGGATCCACTGCAGACTTACTCTCGATACCAGCCGGACTATTCTGACTCAGGTTTATCCACGCTTTTCCCTCCACCACTAGGAGAATGCCTGGACGATACCTTGAACGTGTCCTTCCGACATGCGTTCCGCGCGCATCACAGGTCGAACAATAAAGAACTCTAAACAGTATTCATATTTTAGAAGTTCAAAAGCAAATACAAAAAAGAACATACTCAACGAACAATATCGTATGTTGCATCAATGTTTGTGTGTTAAAAAGACATCGCAAAGTAACACATAAAAGACAATGAGACCAAATAGGAATTGTTGAAAGAAAATTACCATAAAATTTGGGATAGTACCTGTGAAAGAAACAAGATACAACACCGCAAACAACATATCAAAACAAGTAGCTGTATTGCTATTATATTATTGACGTAAGTTTATAAGGGAAGATGAATGAAATAAATTTTCATCCAGCGGCTCGTGTTTCCGAAAGGATAGAAGATAAAATTATATTAAATTATGATTGTCTGTGTAGTTCATAAACACCCTGAATTTAATCAGGCTTAAAATATTATATTAATTTAGCATGAAACTAAATTACCCTCCCCGCCCTGCCAACCGCTTTATATATTATTGATTTGTTTTATATACTGTTCCCTCTTAACCAGTTAGTTCAGGCTGATAATTAAATACGATCGTTTTCTAAGTTATAGTATGAGCTAAATTACCTTAGTCCATCACTCTACTGCACACATAAGAGGATACAAGTAAATAAGTTGGTCTAAAATGGTGTTTTACATTGCTTTTTCACAGTCGGGAATAAATACGTTTTCTTCAAGGATATATCAGATGACCACTTGCTATTAAAAAATTTTAAAACATAATCAAGATGACTGCCATTGTCGTCATACCCTCCAGCATGTATTGCCTCCTGTCCAGTATACATTAGCTTTCAACATATGTAACAGTTTATAAAAGAAAAGAATTTTTCCTTACTCAGTATTGGATTTACTTTCTATGTTCCATATTTTCAGGTTTACCTAGGTACTGTACCTATATACGAATTTTCATCGAAATCGGGATCTCACGCCTGGCGGTTGTTCCTTCTTGGGGTGAGAAATGAAAAGGAAACTGCAGGAGTATCAGATTAGCGAACTCCTTGTAGAAAACCTATCAACGTTGATAATGCATTTTTTTTATCGATTTCTCGGTATGTGACATGAGCAATAATGTGTTTTGTGTTGGGTAAATGATATAGTTATTTCAGTTTGTGTATAACGAGAGGGGTATGCAGATTATTAGGGACTAAGGTAGGTAAGGAAAATTTGAAGTGAAGGTGAATAAAACGCTCTTCAGGGTTAAATTCCGATCTACAGAAATTCACATAAACTCACATTTTCTTAAAATTTTCATGTGAGGATGGATATGCAATTTTTTGGCTTAGTTATATTGGCATTTGGTTTTCAATTCTTTGACTTCGCTTAAAAATCTTCCAGAGAAGTTCTTGCAGCCTTATCAAATGAATTTGGCAATATCAAAGGAGGAATATTAACCCTGAAGGTAGTACTGGTAGATACCGTTAACACCTATTATATAATGAACTAAAATTTGCAAGTAATTAACGCTTTACGTACTATCGCCCACGTATATGAGAGGAATTACTTTTTTTGGAGATGAAAACTTATGTAATGTTTATGCTTAACTACAATTTAAGATGAGGATGAGTTAACTTCACATATTCGGAGTATACAACATCCCCACATGTTCGTAAGTGAAATTTTGTTTTGTTGCTTATTTAAGTATTGCTCAAGTACGATCAGAGGAACAGTTAAATTATTTCCTCTTCACGTTGAATACAAAGGTCCAGAAGCCCGGCAAGTGATGCTATGCTCTTGATTTTTCTTTCTTAACAATTTCAGATCTAAGTCCGGAGTACAGTTATGATAACCTACACTGACTTCTTAGCAAGGTAGGGCTGTTACTAGTTTCATTTGGTTTAATATCTTCGGATACATTCTAACATTAAGAACAAAAATGAATGTGGAAAATATGTTTTGTTCTTCCTTTAACAGTAGCAAGCAATAAACATTTACAAAGATATAAAATTAATTGAATGCAAGAATATTTCAGGAAAGCTCTAGCATATTCTGTTTCACTTCTGATTTCTAAAAAAAATTCAAGTATGGTGGTCGTTATTTTGATAACGATGCACGAACACTGGTCATCAAAAAATAGATGCTGAAGCGTACCAAGTATTTTCTAATAGACAGAAACGCCTACTACTAAAAAGGAAATAAAAAGTTCCAAAACACCAAGGATGACAAAAAGCAAAATGATTTCTCCATCGATATAAAATAAATTTGTCCCAAACTTTGTGTCGAAATCGACTTTTGTATTAAATTACTAAGATACAATTAGATCGATGTCCTTAATACACCACCAATTGAGAAGCTTCTTAACTTATACACAACACCAATTATAAATTACTACAAATTGAATTGTAGACTCTCAATTAGTAATTTTGAAATTAACACCAGACTGTTCTTTCCGCTTATTCGTTCAAAAGAGTAGGATTTAGTGCAATGGTTAAAAATTTCCCAAATAGCTCAAACTTACCACTGAAATCATTCACACAATAATTTATGTAATTGCGAGTACTTAAGTTTGTATAACTCATACAAACACAAAAATATGATGATTTTAGATTTATCTTTAAATCATACGAGAGTAAAAAAGTGTGAACATTGTAAAAACGAGACATTATTAATAGAAGAAAATAGTAATTCACGCTATACGGAAAAATAATAAACATGCAAATACATTATTTTGTTTACTATGTCGACAGGGAAAAACAAATTATGCCAAATTTCACTCGAAGTTAGGAGCAGATCTATTTATGAAATATCAGAACTGTGAAAAATAATTCTGAGCAGACCATAAATGAATACCGTGATAGCGAGTTACTAGATGTTCTAACATGTATTTAAGCGCCAGACTTATAGCACAATTTACGTAAATATTATATCAGACAATATAACCTACAATGATCATTAATCCAATATGTTGTTGAACTTGTCTATAGTAAAATTTATTATTAAATGTTCGTGGAACTAAATGGCAAAAGAAACTGTTCACATGAATATTACACTGGACCTATTTTTGTAGGCGTACATAGCTCATTATTTAATTAGACATTTGCATATTGAATGATATATTTTCCCAAATGCGTTGTTACAGGATTTTTTCGGATAAAATCATCTTTTCTAAATATTTATTTAATTATTTGTTTTCAAATCTCTGTACAAGTCCCTGTAAGTTATCTTGTAACTGTACAGAATACCCTACTGCCCAAGTGACTTACCACTGTCGGCATAAGAATTAAGCTTTTAAGCCACTGTGAATTACCATGTGCTTCTCTAAATAGTGTTCTGATAGAATCACCTCCACTATATAACTTGAAAGCACTTTTCCGATAGAATGCCTGGCTACTGTGCACACATGAGAACGATCTGCTCTGTGTGAATTATTATATGGTGCTTTGAAATACTTCTTTCCATAGAATGATTTCCCACATTCTTCGTATGTATACGAACTTTGGTATGTGTTCACAATCAAATGTTTAATTAAGCTCTCTCTGCTCCTAAATGACTTACCACACTGTTTAAGTAGCTCCTATCACATATGAAATATCAAGTCCTTCTTTAATTGATGAGTAAAATAGAATGACTTGACACACTGCACACAAGATTAATTATTGTATCCTGTGACATATTAAATTAGTGTTTATATCTCTTTTAACGGTTCAATGACTTGCCTCATTCCTCAGGCGATGAGTCTTTTCCTGTATGAATTATCATAAGCAAGTGTATATTTCCTATTCGATAGAATGACTTGCCGCACTGCACACGTTTGCGTCTTCTGTCATGTTTGAAATCGCCCGCGAATTAACAATTGTTACAATGATTTGCCCTACTTCTTACTGTAACAGTTACTGTCTTGTGTGAAATTTCTATGAGTATAAAATTGCTTCTTTGTCGCAATGGCTTGTCGCACTGTAAAAATTTGTACAGCATCTCATGTTTTAGTTGGAATTGTTTTGTTTCTGCATTTCTGATTGAATGACTTGTCAGACTACCCAAAGATATACTACTTGTTTCTTGTGTATTATATGCATTTTTAAGTTGGCTTTCTAATTGTGTTATTTGTTACACTACCCACATGTATACTGCTTGCTTTGTGTGAGTTAAAATATGGTTTTAAATGACTTTTCCGATAGAAAGACTTGCCACTACCTAAATATGTTCTTTCCTCCTGTTACCATATGCGTTTTAACCTACTTTTTGACTGAATGACTTGTCACACTGCAAACATGGGTACCGCCTCTCTCGTTTGTTATATGCCTTTTTAATTTACTTTTCTGACTGAATGACTTCCCACACTGCCAACACATATGCGGCTTCTCTCCTGTGTGAGTTAGCATATGCATTTTTAAATTTCCTTTCTGACTGAATGATTTGCCACAATGCCAACACTTATACGGCCTCTCTCCTGTGTGAATTACCATATGCGTTTTTAAATTACGTTTCTGACTGAACGACTTACCACACTGCCCACATTTGAACATCATCTCTCCTGTGTGAATTGACAGATGCCCTTTTAAATGAACTTTCTGACTGAATGACTTTCCGCATTGCCAACATGTATACCGCTTCTCCGGTGTGTGAATTACCATATGCTTTTCTAATTTACTATTCTGACTGAACGACTTATCACACTGCCCAAATGTATGCCGCTTCTCTCCAGTGTGAATTGCCATATGTCTTTGTAAATGACCTCCTTGATTGAATAATTTTCCACACTGCCAACACATATACGACTTTTCTCGTGTGTGAATTACCATATGCATTTTTAAACTACATTTCTGACTGAACGACTTACCACACTGTCCACATCTGTACAACATCTCACCTGTGTGAATTGACAGATGCCCTTTTAAATGAACTTTCTGATTGAATGACTTTCCACACTGTCAATATTTATACCGCTTCTCCCCTGTGTGAATTACCATATGAGTTTTTAAACTGCTTTTCCGACTGAATGACTTATCACACTGCCCACATGTGTACCGCCTCTCTCCTGTGTGAATTGCCACATGATTTTCTAAATGAACGTTCAGACCGAATGACTTTCCACACTGCCAACACATATACCGCTTCTCTCGTGTGTGTATTACCATATGATTTATTAAACTAATTTTAAGAGAGAATGACTTATCACACTGCCCACATGTGTGCCGCTTCTCTCCAGTGTGAGTTACCATATGCGCTTCTAAATGCTCTTCCCGATTGAATGACTTGGCGCACTGTTCAAACTCTAAAAATTGATTTCTGTCTGATCTAACATGTTTTGCAGAATTTTTAGCCACAGATTTTTTAGTCTCGTTGCTAATTGAGAATGTTGCTCTTTTACACTTTGTTACCACACTTGGATTCCCGGACTTCCTAAGACAAAGAGATCAGTTTGTAAGTTAGCGATTTCGATAATATTTTGACACAAAATAAAAATACAACCTAATGGAATTGTTCCTACTTATGTGCCTAAAACGTGTAGCTAAGGGAAAAACGTCTTAATGGTAGATAAGTTGACTTTAATATTTACTTTTTGTTTATGTTGAATCGGTACAGCCTGCATTAGTGACCGTTAGGGTTATGAATTAGAAACAACAATTTTGCTGCTGCGTGAAGTATTCTGCGACCAGTCTAAATTGTTGGACTCTCTTGAAATTTAAATAAAATAATAATCTGTAATATTCCATACATTTTTTAAATAACACCATTAATATATATAATATAATAATTTTAGATTTACTTTAAATTCTAATCATTAAATTTCTAATATTTTTTTAAACGTGAATTAAATCCTGCAACTTGAAATCTTTAAATTGGAACAACTTTCTGCTTACATTTACCATCAAGAAAATGGAACTGAAATTCTAAAATAGTGTATAAAATACGGCAGGCAAATATTCTGTGCTGTTTTAAAATATAATTTTGCATATTTTGGATTGATAATAATACAAACGTATAACTTTTGTTAAAAAAATAGTAAAGAATTCCATTGAATTAAACTGCATTTCTTTAAGACATATTACGCAACAATTGCTTGGGACAAATGTATGGTGATCGGAAATTGATGGACTGAATACATTGGGAGCAAATGAGAGAATCCCAAGAAAAAAATACAAATTACAGCGTTTGATCAACGTAAACAAACATGACATAGAACTGAATCCAACTGAAGATCTTGAACATCGAGGTAAGCGCTCTACTACTCAGCTACAGCAGAGTTATACTATACTGCATTTGGACAGATCTAACTCACAGTTTGGTCTTTACTTTCTATTTCAACTATACTGCTCTGCTTGTATAAATGCATTCAGAAGATCAGATTCAGAAACAAAATAAAGGCTCAGAAGTTAACTTTCCTTACGTGGAAGGGAAATCACCAGCATGATTTTTACATTATAAATCTAGTTTATATATTTACCAAATTGAAAGCTCAAGTTCACATTTAAACCATGAACCTGGTACACTCAAAGCAATCCGACTTGGTACGCACTATAGCCAACGCATGTACCGAAACTATGGAAATGTAAATAGTTAATTGGGAAATGAAGCAAAAGTCAAATAATTAAGTGAGGTTTAGAATTGAAGATATATCCTAACAGATTAACTTACACATTAAAACACTTAATTGCCATACCTTGATGGATTCTTTCTTCCATTCTTGGCATAGTCTACTACTTCAGTCGAACTTCTATCGCCGGTGATCAATTCCAAACAAGTAGTAGGATAAGGAAAGGGCTCCAAGACGACTACTGGACTCTGACGATTCATTTCTATTCTAACTGAAGCAGCCTTTGAAGTAGTTGGAGAAATACCTTCAGGAAATACGGAATTAAGATTAAAATTAGTAATTATTTCTTCTTTTACTTTCGCCAAGGGATCCGTTGAATCCTTAGGTGCCACTGAATCAGGAGTTAAGAGCGTTTCTGATTTGTTTGGTGCATCGTTGGGTGGAGATTCTGCGTCTAGCTCTGGCTGTATCTTCAACTGTGTTTTCGTACTTGCTTCTTCTATTTTAAAATCACTCAAATGATTGTGGTCAAGCTTAGCATCTGCATTCAAACGATAAATATTTATTTTAGTTAAATTCGTGGCCAACGCATTTGAATGAACATCTCCACTTTGCCAAGCGTTTGAATTTGATTCTATATTCTCAGACATACTTTTAAGAATATTATATACTGATATCTTCTAAATTAATGTAAGGGATAAAGTTGCCCTAAATCACTGAAGAAGCGCAAAACAGTTGCAACACAGATACAAGTTATTTCGAGAACCATATATTACCGTTTTTCTTTCCTGTAAATGGTTCTCCTGGAACGAGAGAAAGACAATTACTCGCCAATTCGGCTACAATAGAGTGGCAAGTATTTTTGCTTCAATTTATATTTCATAATGGCATAATTATTATGCGTATATAAAAATTACGTGCTCAGTAAAATAAATTAGCAGCGATGGTACAAAAACAGTGGAAACAGTAGACAATCACGTCGCGTTTCATCATTTTGTCTTTATTTGTTTCTGGCGGGAAGGGGAAACGATTGAAACTGGCAAAGCTGCAAGTCCAAACGGATATCGTAAATGGATGGAGAGGGATATATTTTCTAAATAGTAAAAATTAAGGAGAAACGAATCTAAAGTTACCAAAGCAATATCCAGTAAGGAGAAACAGGTGGTTTGTGGTGGAATTAGATGAAGAAAATAACTTTAATGAAAAAGTAACAATAAGTTATATTTTAATTTTATCAGGAGAAAATACACTTGTTCATCTTGAATTAAGCATTGTTATCGAATATTGTAAAAATAGCTGCAATGAAGGGAAGTTATTTGAAAACATCAACAAATATATCATGAAGGTGTATCAAGTAGGAAAAAACAGATTTGATTGGTTATAAGATTATTACAATGAACCTTGTAATAATTACCAGGTAATTCATTACGTGGCATTTTTCTCACAGGGTATCGTTTGCGTAACATTAGGAACGATACAAGCACAGAATTAAAGTTCGGAAGTATTTAATTTGAAGTAGTCGTGGCGTCACTACATGCAGTGATTCTGCCAAATGCATCCTCATGGGGAGTGTCACTACCTAAAATTTCGAGTGTACCCAACTAAAGTTGTACTGTAAAAATCGATAAACGCCGTGCAAAACTTCACTTACGCCCTCCCAATTTTGACTTTAGAGGCCCCCTAAACTTAAAATGCTGGCTGAATCACTATAATATGAAATAAAGCGTAATGCTAAAAATTAGGAAAGGATTATTACTGAATTTTCAGTTTGTGTGGTGTTAATAGTACAGTTGTGTGGTATCTGTTGAATTCTAACAACGATATTAAATCTGGGTGTTGCTTGAAGATCTGGAGAGGTTACATCATCCGTCGGGAACTGAGGTAGAATCCTTGCTAAGGACTGGGACTTTTAGCCCTCTAAGCTCATCATTATCGTCAAGGCCGATTAAGAAAAACTAGCGTAACGGACGTTAAATTTGGAGCAAATAATTTACTCTTTTCTCATATTTTCTGAAACATTAACATAACGAGTAACTTCGCCCCTTGAAGGAAATTCAGCTTTGAAAAAACAAAATTCATCGTTACGACTACTCCCTAAATATTTGGCACTCAAATACCTGAAAGCCAAGCCAATACATATTCTGCACGATATTGACATTTAACAAGCTGCGAACTTCGTTCTAACATTTATACGTAGAACTCAATTAGAAAGAAAATCATACACCCATTCGATAAATTACCTTTACTCTTAAGGAAAGCTCGTTCAGTTGCTCTCTCATTATTGACTTGAATTTAACTTGTCAGTCGGTCTGCCAATCTAGTGAACAGCACCATAGGTTAAATAATAATGTTATTACGGTACGCGGCAAATTTTTAAATTATAAAATAACTAGCACTACTGATCTGATTGTAAATGTTTTCTAAATTGCATGTGCCATTTGTTTGTGTACTTTTAAGTAACTCTCATCCTAAAGATGCAAATTATTTCGATAAATACAGAAAAAAATCACCATGTATGCAAACACATGCCACCCACGGGATAGCCACAGGCATTTCGAAGCACTCTGGTCTCGCGGAGCGTCCGCTGGGCTGATTCAGCACTAAGGGATGACTGTGCATCACACAATAAATAAGGTTTCCTCAGCCTATCCGAGTGAGATGACTATGCAAGTCAGCCTTAGTTTTGAAGGTACTATAAACGATATAACAACTCAACTTCGGAAGTTGAATACCCTTATGCCTGTTAATTAAACCAATTCTGTGGCACCACACACGAAACCTTACCCCTCAAATTAAAAATAAAGAAAACGTCACAAATGAAAAGTTAAACATGTCATACGTCATCCCTCAAATCGTAGTACTTGTGTAAAAATTGCTGTACGTTCGACAAATTGCTTGCCCCAAATATGGCGAAAACCACAACGTTTAATTGAGAGTGCTAATTGCACTAGTGGTAATAAATTAACGCTATATGTTAATCATGTCTTTAAGCGCCTTATTGTATACGTTGCTGCTTTACGGTAGTAGTGGCCACTGCTTTATAAATATATCAAATAACAATAGCAGTTTAAAATAACAGCTTATAAAATGATATTTCTGTAACTGTAATAACAGTTTTCACTGTAATTTGCAAGTAGTTGTTAACAATATTAGTATAAATATGTTAAAACAAGTTTAAAAACGTAGGCTTATCTAAACGGGAGTTGTTTATTCCCAGCTGTTGAAAAACAATGTAAAACCACCATTTTAGATTATCTTATTTATCTGTAACCTGTTACTGCGTGCGATAAAATGATGGACTTGTTAGGACTTGGTAGATAGTAGACATGTATCTAAGAATTGGTTTCGAGCGGAGGTTCAGCGAGTGTTTACGCCAGACCCGCCTGTGGTATTTTCAGCCTTCCAAATTCTAGACAAAACTCCCTAACTTCAAATTTCTGCGGTAAAAGCGGAGCGGTATACTGTAAATATCCATTTACACAATCCTAAACTGAAAAGCCGAGAGGAAACCCCGGATCGATTGCCTTCGGGGGAAGAGGGAATCGGGGTCAGAGGTCAGACTAGGTGTATAAGTTACGTAAAATGCACATATTTTTACCTGAAATAACTAATTTAAAAAAATTAATACCAATTTAGATTCGATGTGGTGGCATGTTTGTTGATCCCAAACGGTATAGCTTAGAGAGTGGGAATAATCTTTCCCCTACCAATTTTAGCTTCAGTAGCAACTGATGTGAGTCGTTATAAGTTTTCTCTGTCCGCCTGTAGAAAGGTTTCAACTCAGGATATACTAGGACTAGAAAAGTAGTTGAGACATCGTTGGAATGGTCTCAGGTCTAGCTCAAACCCTTACAGATACCAATTCCATAGACGGTACAAGAGGCAGGGGGAAAGATATATTTGGAAATATAAGCAGAGATTAAATAAATTGATACCAAGGGCTGTAGTCGAGGGTAAGCGGAGGTATACGCCTTACAACCTCTGGTGTACGGAGGTATACATCTTATCGAGACCATTCAAACGACATCTCAACAACATACCTGGCCCCCAGTAATTCCAATGTTGAAATCCCTTGAAACTCGCAAACCGCCACTGGTATATGAATGAACGACGTTGGTTTGAATTTGTGTTGTCGAGACCTTTCCAAGGACACCTCAACAACCTTCTAGACCTTGCATTTCCTGAGTTGAATGCAGTCGGCAGACGGACCGAGGCGGCCACACCACTTGCTGTCAAAGCCTAAATGTAATTCGAGAAAATAATATGGTTACTTCCTAACTTATACCGTTTGGGATCAGCAAAGCAACTTCTACATACGTGTGTGCTATCCTAACTGTAGTCTATCAGTCTACTACACGCAGTAACGATGTACAGAAAAATAAGTTCGCTTAGCATGTCGATTTTACACTGCTTTTTTAACAGTTAGCAACATGATTTCCAATGGCTATGGGTTAAAAACCTCTCACACAACAAATTTAGCCTCCATGCAGAAAGGAAAATGTTAAAACACAAACAAATTTAGTATGATCGTAAAAATATTGTTATATGTGTGTGCAGGAGAAGAAACCTATAGTTCCATTATTGCCTAAAAACAGTGGACCTGCACGCGAACATGGTAAAATTAGTAAAATGGAAATAGTCTAAGATTCCAGTCAATAAACGGCTTGCGAGATTGTTATGTAGCCAAGTGCTGCTACGAGATTCGACGTTTGACCCCAGCGAGAATCTGTAATAATATTTCTTTAAATTCATGGGCATCTCCAGTGATATCTTTTAACATGAATAGATTAAACACCAGATAGTGAGTTTGAGTAAAACGTAGCAAATCCTTGGAATGCCATCAACCTGAATATCTAAGACAGAGAAACATGATAAATGTTAATTCCCGAACAAATGTGTATGACCGACAACAGGACGAAGTAAATTCGGTATCCAATGACGGATAGCAGTGATATGCCACACTTCCGATTATTGTGAGTCACCTCCAAATAAGCATCGATTTGGAATTATCCCAGGCTAAAATTGAGACTGTCATTATGATGGAATCTCCTAGCAGGAAATTACCATCTTTTCAATCTAGAATTTATCCGAAAATTATTTAGAAAAAAAATATATTCGATACCATCGTGGGAAACCTGGAATCCTCTTCTCTCTCAACAACTCATTGGCACCAAGTCATTTACTCCGGATTTTTAGACAATCAAGTTCAGATTTGAAAGCAATATAAAAGTAACATTCTCCATTCATTGCGGCTCAGTCGGTAGCTCAGTTTGCTATGTCCTCAACTGGTTAAGTGCTTCTTCTTTTAAAGCCGAACATTTTGTTACATTGTCTGACAAGAAGAAACTCCACAAGCAATTAGACTTAAACATTATTTTGGGGAAGTGACTAAGGGCTACTTTCTCATTGTCCAGTAATCTTTCCAGTTAACTAACTGCTAGTTAAAGTTAACCTGAACTCTAACTTTAATATCCTGTTTTCATTTGCCTTTTGACTGGTGGTTAGTGGGAACAGCGCGACAGTTGGCAATGAATTTCTACTATTTCGCCATCTAGGGAGTTGTTCAGGAATTATGAAAACAGTAGAACAGAGGATAACACAGTAAGTTTTACACAAAATATGGATAAATTCGCTAGTTTCTGAAGTAAGAAATATGAATGTTTGATTGCATTAAGAGATTTGTGGAATAAAGAAATAAGGTAGTAAACACACATATGTAAAGAGTTGAGTTACTATCTAAAAAATACGTGTATGTGATGCCGACCTGGTAGTCGTGTGGGTTGGGGGGCTAAGTAAGCGACTCGAAGGTCCCGGATTCGAATCCGGGCTCGGGCATGGATCTGAATTTTAATTAGCATCGCATTCATAATCGTGACGGACCGAATTCAGTTACTAAAAATCGCCCATACAAAATTAAGTTTACAAAGTTTATTTTTACGTAGGCGTGACCGTTTTAGATCGCTGGCCCACATATCCTTATTTACTCTGGGAAAATAGATAAACTCCACGTTATGGCCGCAGCTTCCGCGCTATATGTAAGGCTCTATACCCTTTATTTCCTTGCAAACAATTACCACACATACTTCTATAAACACCTACCGGCAACCCAGCTCCTATTTATTTTTGTTCCTATTTATTTTTAATTGTAAAAAAATAAGGTTGTACTCAAGAACTTTCGGGGGTTACACATTGGGTGGTCTAACAGAATCTCTGTATTTATATACTTCACAGTAATTATAAAAAAACACACAACAGGTAGTCAGCGAAGTTCATGTACTTCATGAAATTGAATATGGATGTTTTAACTTTTTTGTTATCCGCAACTAGTACTCTCGCAAGGAAAAAAGGGATATGGTAAGGCGAAAAGTGGGGTAATGTTTAATAATTTTTTATTGTTTTTCATTGTCATTTTATAAATATTATGTTTGCTTCATAAATATATGGATAAATTTCAATTCTGGAACCCCTGCGTCCGCCAGCTACTGGTCAATGTGTACGTCCTACACTACTTATTCCCTCGTAAATAATTCACGAAGTGGGGTAAAGGAATCTTGTTTCTATTAGCTATATTATTTGCTGGGTAAACTTTACTTAATGACCCACAAAAAGATGTAAAATTTGCAGCACAAATGTAAGATTTCCAACGTGAGTGGAAGTGTTGAATTGCAAAATTTAACGAATCTTCTAGTCATGGAAGTACGAAATGAGAGGAAAAATTAGTTGGGACTGTTTATGTGGTTGCGTGTTGGGAATGAGCACATGGAGTATATGACAAACGTCATGCGCATCGCGTATAATGAACAACATTTTGTAACCTGACCTTAAATAATCGTTTTCACTCGCTCGACACGTACATGATTTTTCGTAGAAAAGTAGTGTCATTCATAAATCGAAGTGTCGCTATTAGTATTCACACGCCGCCATCTTTGTGTTGACCAACTGGATTGAGTATTTAAGGAAATAATAATGACACAGCTTTTCGTGACACATTTCGTATTCCTGGCACTAGGAGTTTATAGAAGCGTCAGTAATAATTATTTGCAAGGGAATGAGTGGTACATTTTTTGCACACATGGGTCAATAACTCGAGGAAGCTGCCAGTCATAAAGTAAAGAAGATAGTTATTTATTATCATTATCGTTTGGGAAATATTATGAGTTTGTCTGACAATAATTCTGATATTCTTTACTTTCGGGATCACAGCTTCCGTCAACTACTGATACATGTATACGTTCAGCATCACTCATTCCCTTGTAAGTAATTCACACATAACATCTAGTAACAACTAGAAATCCAAAAAGCATTTCTAAATAGCATGTGTTATTATTGTTGTTAAATAAGCACTCGTGTTGATCAACACATACAAATATGGCGACATGCGCAAGAATACTAACGACCTACTTAATATTAATACTTCATGTTATGAATGACACGTATCTTGATAGAAAAATCACGGACACATGTCGAGTAGCAAACGCAGTTAAAGTTACCTTACAACATGACTTCATTATACGCGATGCACCTGCCTTTTAACATTCACTCAATGTGCACTCTCAACTCGAAATCAAATAAACTCCCAGACACTGTTTTTGCTTTTTCACATTAGCATCACTACAACCTTCGTTATATTTTCCGTTTCAATGCTTACACACAAATTGAAAATATTACATTTCTTCTGTAAATTTTACATTTTTGGAGCTCCAAAAGTAAACATCGCGTTTCAACACCACACACTTCCATCATTCTTGTAACTTTTACATTTTGTGGGAGTGCAAACACAAACTGACGTCATGCCCTAGCCAGCACAAAACACAATTTTTCTTACCGCACCTAACTGAATCTGAATTAAAAAACATAAAAAAAAGATGTTAAAAAGTTGGGTAGAAGAACTGTGATGTTCTCTTTATGTGTTCTAATACAATTCTATCATCCTGTTCATCGGAAGAGGATGAATCTGAAATCATACGCAACATCTTTCACAGGTGGCAATTGCCGAACTTTTTTTAAAACCTCCAGTTAGTGCGTTAACTGGAGGTAGAAGTACGGGTTAATTTAACTACCAGTTTGCTCAGTTTAACTGTTGGTTATGCCTTAACTAGACTTTGAAAAACGGGTAGACCACCAGTTAGAGTTTAACTGTTAGTTACTAGCTAACCTGTACTTTAACCAGACAATGAAAAACTAGCCCTTAGAAAGTTAGTAATTCCGAATTATCCGAGGTGATATTTACGACTGAAGAACTTAGCAGAATGAACATTAAACGTCCAGCCGGAAATTGGTGGTTCTAGTGACAAGGTTGGCGTTAGAAAACTTTTTCAATTTCAACTTCTGCATATCGAATAAGAACATTTCCTCGAAGTACGCCCATGGTCTGCTCTCTTAAAAAAAAACCCTGGTGAGTTAAGTTTTCCGTAATTACTTCTCGTCTGTTGTTAAGAGATTGCGAGTGAATTTAATACCCGGAGTGTTGGCGATTCAGATTTGTTTTATTAACATGTTAGTGTATGGCGGAGCAAAGCTCGCATTTGTGTCTGCATAATCATCCATTTGACTAACCTAGCTATACCAAAGTTTTAAAGTTCATGTGCCCACTTTGCTACAAATGTCCGCATAAGTTACACTCACCAAAATATGTCATCTTTGTAATTGTTGTGGCCTGATGGGATAAACATATAAGGAGATTACAATACTTTTCTTGTGAAGTATCAATAACAGTAATTTTTGCTGCTTAATATACAAGGTAACCAAAATAGGTATGTGCCGTTTCTGATATTAGAAAAGAATTTATGCAGAAATGCCACTTACCGTTAGTCCTTAGTGTAATCCCTATCAGCATCCAGTACGTTCTTGCAAATTTGCAAACTGCTGTACCCTCGCAATGCCTTGGCGGAAAACCGGAAGGGGGAAGAACGACTCTGAGCAACAGATGTCCAGCAGTGCCTGCCGAAAATCTGCCTCTTTGAGGAATGATTTCTCGCTAAAATTGTTTTCTAGGTAACGGATGAGGTGATGATAATCAGTATGTTTCAGGTCCGAGGAGTATGGTGGATGACACAATGTCTTACAACCAAGTCTCCGGCTAACCGTGCCACATATTGCTTGAAATTGTCAGCATGGAACAGTAATTTACACTCTTGGGATTTATCCTTATTTGCACCTTCTGCTGAAGTGCCTATGGCACACGTTACAACTGCTGCGAATATAGGTTCACAGTGATGGATTGGCCAGTTGTAAGCAGCTCGTAGTGCACCCACCACCTGGTTACCAATCCAGCAGATACAGAGACATATGTTGCAAGAAAATTCTGAATGATCTTGCGTGGGTGTGGAGGCGGCTTATTAGTGTGAGGCAAAGAGTCCTTCGGTGACAACCAATGTTGGGCATGCCTGTCTCATACAGAACCCACTTTTCGTCACTCGTTAGCACTATGGCGATTGTGGGTGTGTTTCGCACGGAGGAGCGATCTTGTCCGGATCCTTGGCCCCGGATATCCGAAACTCGGATCTGAATTCGAGATCTTTGGGATTTTAAATATGCAGTCGAATGGATTCGTACGGTTTCAGGCAGATTCAAAGATCCAGTATTCGGATTTCGTTATTATGATGTATCTGAAAATGGGTTGCCGAGATGGTAAATTATGAAATGCCCTGCAAAATGCCTTCCACATCCTCAGCCTACATCATCCCGACCTAAGCAGAAATTAACAAAAGTACATAAATAAAGTGTATTTAATTCAGTGTATCTGAAACTCTAAAATATATTTTATAGAGATGTGCTTGTGTTTGATTGTTATTGTATTATTGTCCAAAGTTTGTTGATAAGATACAATGAATTGTGTGAGACGTAACAGCACTAAAAAGGTTAGAAATATGAACATTTTGAACGTCCTTATTTTTTTTAAATCAAATGAACCTACGAAAGATGTTGTGTATTTATTACGTCATTGCACGCTGAAAAATATTTTGTCTTGTTTTCTTTTAAGAACGCAATGATTATTGCGTAGTGACTGAAAACCACATCAAAGGGTACAGTTGGCTGATGATGGGAGAGTGTATGGTTAGAAAAGGCAAGAAGGTGTATAATATCGTTTTATCAGTCCAATATATATGTATTAGTGACAATATCAAATGACTAGTTTCAAAAGCACTAGTTCAACCTAAAAGCACTAGATTCAAGATCCATAAACTCAGCAAATTCTTCTCTCTCTCTTTCTCTCCTTTCTCAACTATTCTGATTTCCTTCTCTCACTTATGAACACGTCAAAATGAAGAGTAAAAAAATCGAATGAAGGTCCCTATCGAATCGGCTACATATCGCTAGGTAGTTCAAAATTTTTTAGAAAGACTATATGCCCAAAGATCCGAAACTTGGATCTAGATTCGAAGATCCGGATACGCGAAACCGAGATTCGGATAATCGCGGATATGGGTATCTGGATCTATTTGTCCATCTCTGGTGTTGCGGTGCCGAAAAACAACAGCAAATAGACTGTCATGCGCTGATCCTTGTTGGTTTCCAACAATGTGTAACCAACTTTCTCAAATTGTACGCCTTCCCCATGCAGTGCAGTTGAAGCCTATTTCATCAAAAGCTTGAAACGGTTCAGCAAGCTCATAACACGTTTCGCAGATATCCTGCTCTATGGCTGCCTTCAGCCTTGTGGAATCCACTGCGGGGCTCATTACCTAGGGCAAATCTTCAGATCTCAATTTCTGGAATTAATACCTAGCGGTGCTTTTAGTATTATATGACATATTCAGACACAATGGTTGACATATTCAGTGTCTTACCGGTTGATTACAAGCCGCCTTTAAATTATATAACAGAAAACCCCGAACGACCTGCCTCGACACCTCCAATTCATTGCCACTACTCAAATTATGACTGTTTTGAATGCACAAAGCATCTGTCTCCGTCATGATCAATCTTTCCGCCCCCAAACCCATAGTTTTTTAGCTCCCGAGAAAAAAAAATCCTACTGGTCATCCCTTCCCATGAAACATCACAGAAAGCAAGAAATACTTTGGTTACCTTGTAATTTAATTTTAAATTATACGTAATATATTGAAGCTACATTATTGAACCAGTTGTTTAAAAAGTACTTTGATAGTACTTTTGTAATGTCAGCAGCTTACACAGGTCTGTAAAGTAGTCAAGTACTTCAAGTAATATGAAACATTAAACGCCAAGGTAAAGCGTATGCTTGATAAATGTACGGTACCATAATACTGAAAAAAAGGAAGGAAAAATTTGATTTTGCCAGGAAGAATTTAAGAGAAAATACTTTCTCAAGAAACGTTCTTCATTATAATAAAAATATTTGTATGAACATATTTGGGAACTACACCCTCAACTGCTATTGTAGTTCTGAATAATGTATTTATATAATTATTCATGTCACTGGAGACTTTGCTAAATTTACAGGCTTATCCAACAATGTCGTAAATGCGATGACCGCTGCAATAACGCCCTCTAACGAGCAAATAACAAACCCATATAACGAACTTTATTTTGCAGTAGGGAGTAGAAGAACAGTCTACCCCACGTTTTATAACTGTGGCTTGTGTTTGATCATGGCAGTGTAGGAGGACCACATATGGCGTGTCATGCTCTATGATAATCACCAGAAAAATCGAGCCAGCGCAGCGGCACGAAACATCAACCCCGTATATGGTCACGGTGTTGGGGATGTGCGAAAATGTCAGAGATGGTTGCAAAGGTTTTGGTCTGCGGACACCAGCCTTACCAAAAAGCCACGAGAAGGGATACCTGTGCAGCTGGACAACGATGTAAGCAGTAAACAATGGTGGTGGGAAAACTAATGCAAACTGTTGAAGAACTGGCCAGCGAACTCTCATTCGACCGTTCATCGCAATCAGCAGGACCTTGCAAACGTGTCGAAACTCGGAGAATGTTTATCCAATGCGTAAACATCTCAACAGAAGCAGCGGTGTTTTGACATCTGAAGTTCCCTGGTGACCCGTCACATACGTGAACCATGGCTAAACAGAATAGTGACATGGAATGAAAAGTGGATCCTCTATAGTAGCATTACACGCAAATGGCAGTGGGTATCTAAAGAGGACGCGCAGGAATTGTACCAAAACGGGATATCCATCCCTGCAAAGTGATGTTGAGAGTTTGGTGCGATACCGCGGGAAAATTCATTTCCAGGTCTTCCCGTATAACAAAACCTGAATGCAGATTCTCCTCTCAGCAGCTTGAAAGTTTACGGACTGCACTTTTGGAGAAATGACCTGCTCTGGCTAACCACAAGGCTATGCTGCTCCACGGTGATAACACGCACCCACAAACCGCAAGAAAGACTTGAGCTAAAATCAGATAATGTGGAAGGGGAAAACTCCCCCACCCAGAGTTTTCAAGGGAACTTGTACCAACAGATTAATGTTTTCTCTGTAGCAAACAAAACCATATTTCCGGGAAAACGCTACAAAATGAATATGACGTGCGACGAAGTGATCCAGTATTTTGCCTCAAAACAGGTCAATTCTTTCAGCGGAAGTTCAACAACTGGTTGGCATGTGGCAGAGGGTTGTGCAGTCCGATCAAGACTGATTTCCTAACAATAGTGTTTTGGGTAAGTTATCGTTATTTTCCTCACGATGCAAAAATACATTACATATGAGATACGCTGACATATTCGCGAGGGTCGTAAGCCATAGTGCTTTTACCGCCCATAAAATTCATTTTTTCTTTTTTATCTTATAAGCTGATATACTTATGGGTAGTCAACCGAGCGACCATAGCTCAGTGGTAGAGTATTGACGACTAGGAAAGTCTTGTGGTAGAGAGTTGATATAGTATTGGGGAGGTTCTGGATCGGCCCCGACGGTCGGCCATCCTCACATATTTTCGTCAGTTACACTAGGCAAATGCTGGGATGGTACCTTTATCTTAGGCCCTGACGGGCACATGTATGCATCCTTTCCTATTTTCTATCTCGGGCTCAGAAGAAGATGCTTAAGGCCATAAGTATAGAACGAACTTATGATTGCTCAAGAATAATCTGAATGCTATATAGACCCTAATCACGTATTTGTCGAAGTTCCAGTTCATGTAGGAGTAAACGTTAATATGTGCAGTATGTATCCCCAAGAAAATACGTGACTATACTTCTTACCGTCGCTCCCAGGTGGTCACCCCTGTGTTATGTTTTGTACCATGGATGGTTCTTTCACATTTTAAACTGAATAAATAATAAAAAGTTTATATAAATATTTATATTGAAGTTTCTCTTGATATAAATCCTCTAAAAATGCACATGGCCGTATTCTGCGCTCCAAACTCCTCGTGGGCACCCCTGATTGGGAATAAATCCCACCCACTTACTTTTAAATTGCTTTTAAACACACGTTTGCATAAAGTGTTGTATTAGAGTACTATTTTAACAGCTATCTGTGTATAGCAGTCATCACTGTTATCTCAATTACAAAAAATATCATTTTTGTACACTTATTTTAAATTGCTATATCTAGCAAATATTTTAATATAATAGCAATAACTGCTTCCGGGAAGTAGCAACTTATACAACACGATGCTACAAGACAAGGACTTAGCGCTCTTCCACTGCCTTTCAGACCCCAATGCCTTAAAATTTGACTATAATTTCGCAGAACCGATGCAAATTACTTTCTGCTCATTTTCGTATGAAAGTCAGTAAACACGTTCTTGGTAGTCGTTTAAAAGTTCTTATGCGTGTGTATTGATTTACCTGCATCTCGATCCAAATATTAATATTACTTCGAGAACTTAATGCCACTTTCTTTAATATCACTTCGAGAAATTAATGCCACATCTTGTTCGTTCCCGTGTTATGCAGGATACATGTTGACCAGTGTATATGTTACTGCGCTGTAAAGTAGTTCAATAAATATACAGGTAAAAGTCTGATAGCCAAACAAACTCATATATAACCAGTAAATTCAAAGCCACATACAGATAAAATATTTTAAAGTCACAGTTAATAAAGGATGAAGTCAGATTAAAATTTCAACTTATCTAAATGTCAACAAAGAAGAGTCAACAGTGACTTATTGTTCGTTCACACCCGACTTAACACCTGCATTTTGTTCCCAAACATTAAACAGATGATGCATTTGTTGCCTGAAAGGTGCAGTTTCGTTTAGGCGATGATCGTATGCAATGACTGCATTCGGTGAATGCTTGCGACGCAAGCATGTAGTGGGGTAGTTTCCTTTGTGCATTTGGGCGCGTGCGCGACGCCCTAGTATATCTATAGAATCATATGATTTACTTTCCGTGCATTACGAGATTTCAGATCTTTCTGTAAACAATATTTCTTGCAGTAACAGAATTTTATGCACGATTACAAACAACTATAATAATAATATAATCAGCATTTTAAATTAAACACAACTTCATTTCAATATAAAACAATATGCTTACTTCAAGCTGCCAGAAAACTCTGCTGCCATCTATCGAACACCAAACTTACTAGGGGACAATCACATCTTTGCATGTATTCTCTTTCTTTCGCGTTTTACCAACAATTTTAAAGTATTTTCGTGCATTCTTGACGTAGCTTTTAATTCTCATCTCTGCTGAATTTCATATTTTTTACAAAATAGTTCCAAATTCAAAGAAAACCCGAATAAAAACTGCACAACACTTTACAACGCATGCGATTGCTGCAGTTTGACTGTTCTCCGAAGGAGTCGTTGCAACAGTTGCTAGCGACACCACGCGTCCGACGCTTAAACCAAACCGGCTTCACTGATTTCCCTTCAACGTGTCAATGCAGTGACGTATGCGAAAATCGCACAAACGAAACTGCACAACTGAAGAAGCAGTTAACGCATTCCGAACAGAGGTTTCTGAGCTAACAGACTCCGAGTGAGAAAATACTTTTTAATTGGTTTGAGCGTATGCAACAGCGTACCATTATTAAATGTGAATGTTTCGAAAGCGATTTTTAGAATTGTGTATGTCCTTTTCTTTTTTCAAAATGATTCCAGAAACTAGCTCGTACAGTCTCAAGGTTCAATTCAGAACGGCAAATAAAGGTGCCGTTTCGTTTGCGCGATTCGCGCATACGAAGATCGCATTCAGCGAACACGAGGGACGGAGGCATGCAGTGGGGTAGTTTCGTTTATGCGTTTCCGCGCGCGCGACACCCTACTATCCTTAATACATTTATATGATTTACTTTTCGCGCAGTACAAGTTTAAGATCTTTCTGTAAACAAGATTTCTTAGAGTACCCAAATTTTAGACGTGATTACTAACAACTATAATAATAATATAAACAACATTTTAATTTAACTCAACTTTCATTCAGTTTAAAACAATAGTGTTACTTCAATTCGCTTGTATATTCTGCTCAAGATTCAATGAAAACACGAATGTAAACTGTGCATAATACCATGCAACGCGTGCGACTGCTGCAGCTTGACTGCTCTCCGAAGGAGTCATTGCAACAGTTGCTAGCGACACCATGCGTCCAACGCGCAAACCAAACCACCTTCACTGATTTCCCTTCAACGTGTCAATGCAGTGGCGCGTGCAGCAATTGCACGCGATCTTCGTATGCGCCAATCGCACAAACGAAACTGCACCTTAAGATAAAGGGTAAGTTCCACCCAATGACCTCTTTCTAAAAGCGATACTGTACTGGTTGCAGCCACTGAAAATCCCATAAAGCCAGGGAGGAGAAAGCATACAAGCTCGTTTGTTCACATCCAGTCTCAGCCAATGTGGCTCAAATTTTCTGTTATAACTCAGCTTTTTCCGCTTGATATAGCTGTGCGGCCTGTTCTTTATTAATATCAAGCAAAATGACGTAAATATTATTTGCAGTATTTGATACGACGCGTACAGTACTGGCTACTATTATATGAATAGCTTAGAATTAAATAAAAATCGGGCCGCACAACCTTGAGTAGCGTATAAAACTGAGAACTAAAAATTTGGACGACATTGTATTAGCCTGGAAATAGACAAATTTGTGCGGGCCTCTGTCTGTCTTTCGTCACTAAATAGTCACTCCAGTATTAGCTAGAGCTCGATGGGTCTATATTACGTCTCCTCAAATGTATATACAATACTATCCTGTAACTATTCATATTATGTTATACAAGTCTCATATCATGTATTGTGATTCTTGGACGAAATAAACTAAACTAAACCAATGTTCGCTAAGAATTTGCGAATCGTTAAGAAGTTTTAAGAGTTTATAAATATATGAAATTTGTTAAATTCTTAACTAAGGTTGGTGAAACGCACGTAATATATGTTCAGTAGCAATTCTTCCGTACAAAAAGCAAAGAAAAGCAATTCCTCAATACATCTAAAATATCAAACATCCCTAAAACATTGTACACTAAGATTACCTAATATTTATAAAACAAAATGAAACACATTATGCAACAGATGAAACTTTTAGCATGAAACAACCCTTGCTCTAAGTGTGTGAACAGTTAATTTAAATGTTCAAATATGTTTTATCATAAAATGCATTCAAATTTACTTTGCACCTTTGTACATAGTATAAAAAATACTTTAGAATCCGCTTCAGTGAGTCTTGTAAATTATAAATGTAAATAGCCTCGCAAATGGAAAATATGAAATCGGATACAAATATTCAGGTTGCTGTCCCAAAGACTTCAATGTAGTGATATGCTTATAAATACTAATAACTCTATCACTACTTAAATAACAATACCGGTATTTTATATCAGGCAAAATAAATGATCAAACTGCTTTAAAACTTTATTTTACTTGCAGGAAATTACTTAGAAAACACTTTGATTTCTACTTCAGCATGGAATTATTTGGACATTTTACGAGAATTACTACAGCAGATCCTTTTCAACAAAATTACCCTTATACACTATGTACATAAGGAGTGAACCCTGCCAAAAGATACCATCAGTTTGTACAGAACTTGAAGAGATTTGTTCGGTACTCATCTGAGCAAGTTCTGTGAACTACAATGACGACTGCTGCCAATAATATTCCAAATGCATTTTAAGGGAAATTTAACATACCTCTCTCCTTCTGGATTTACTCAACACATTTCTGGAATGTGTTTTCAATAGTCGGTTTAATTCACTGTTTCAAAACGTCCATATATGTATAGTTGATGTATGAATTGCATATTTTGGATACCTTTAGACCTCTAGCCTTAAGCTCTGAAAATTTGTTAACGGGGACGCGTATACTAGGTTTCAAGGATGCAATTGATCAAAAACTAACAATGTAATCTAAACACGCCCCTGAAAGATGTGAATGAGCAGGGCTGCCAACAGAAAAGATGAAATTCCAGCTGACAGGTGTCTAAAAATTCGCCTTTTTCTGACTAGAAGCACCAGATTTTATCATAATTATACAAATTTGTATACTGTGTGTGAAAACTAAAAATACACACAGAAGTGCAGAATATTGACCACCCACCAAAATTAGTAGCTATAGATTAGTTTACCCCGTGAAGTAAAAAAAAAATGAATGTTGGAAGAAACAGGAAAGAATTTTTTTATTTTTCATGCTACTTTTAATCGACCCCTGACGACATTTGCTGATAACTAAAGTACTAAGATATAAGAACATTTATACTTGTCAAAATTATACGTTAATAAGAAAATCGTGTTGGGATTGCTTTGGCAAGTTTTGAAGCATCTTCCAAGTTCCCTCCATCTGAGCCAAAGAAGCCTAAGGGCCACAAGTGGATGGATATTTTCTCTCGTGTGCTCTCAGATGTAAATAGAAAATTTATTTTAGATTTTTAACGTAAGAACCTTTAATAATGTTAAAGCTAAACAAGAAATATATAAGTTGTGGTAAGTATTGAATATTCGTGATGAAAAAAAAAAAGAAAACCCTTTCTCCAACCAAAACCAACGGAAATACATGTTACGGAAAGTACTTGTAGATTCATACTCATTACTATTGCAAACAAATGTGTTTCCTACGTTTCGGAAGTCTTCTGTTTTCAGGAAAAAAGAAAGTGCTAAAACGTGAAGATGAAGATGAGAATTACCAAAGTTGTGGAAGAGAAAACGATAAGAATTTAAGACCAAGAGGTTGACAGAATTAATAAGATTGTCTTTGTTGCTATAACGAAGCAAAATTGTAGTTGAGGAAAGAAGCACTTGAAAACAATGACAACTTCGCATAACACTGAAAAAATTCCTTCCTCTCCTCAACAAGAAATATATTTTTTTCTGCTGCAGGAGCAACATCCATGATTATTTATGGAATTAGTTATCGTAACAACTAATTAACTTCTGACTGGTTGTTACGATTTCTTGGTCTTCTAATACCCCTTACGATTTTTCCCTGGGAAGAATTAATTCCCAGCTTCATGTCCATGTTTTGGCAATGGCAAACTGACATTGCTAACATTGGCCGAGGAATCTTCGATAAGATAAAACTAATGTTATGGGCGGTAACAGTACTATGGCTTATGCCCGTCCCGATACCAACATAGCAAAATGACGTCCCAGGAATATCTGACGGATCTCCTGGCAGGATATCGGGACGTCCTGTTTAAGTCCCGTTTACATCCATGGGACGTATAGTTATAATTAATCCTTCGTATAACTATACGAAGGCATATCCTTCGTATAGTTATAATTAATTAAATAATAATAATAATAGTAAGGTCGATTTAATTTATAGAAATTCCATGTAGGTAATCCCGCACGGCTTTCCGGGGGACATCCAGAGGACCTCCATACGGGATGAACTGTTTGTATTGCCCACAAAGTTATCCCACGGACGTCGTTAGGACATCGCTATGGGAGCAGGACCATTCTGACGGTAATGGGATCTAAATGGGACGTCCCAGGGACGTACTCTGCTATGTGGGTACGGGAGAAATCTTCGAGTCAGGTACTGCCTTCGTGCAGACATCTCCTCAAAACTCATCATACAATTTATGATTCTACCAGCACGGCAGCAACTCTAGCATTTGATACTGGAATCTCATACTTAAAGTATTTTCAAGGTCAGTACAATTACAGCATCATAAAGTTAACATTACATGTATTTGGTAAAACGTGTTGTTACTACAGAGAAAAATTTATTGTTACATTATTTATATATGACATTAATATTTGAAATATGATACATGTGCTTAATATCCAAAAAAGTACTTTAGAAATAAAGTTACGCACGAATTAGTAATATTGATTATATTAATTAAATCATGTTCTACCAACTTACAAGAGAAATATAGGTATGCACTTAAGAGACGTCAAAAGAGTTAACGTACAACCCACTCCTGGTTCCACTTTATTGCTGTCCTCAGTATAACAAACATTTGACACAGTTACTTTTCTGCAGAAATGATTTTCACAACACTTGTGCTCGAAATCTTCAATTACGTTGTCGTAGAATTCGGAAATTTAACTGCGGTTAGTTCTGTCAGCTGTTCCCGTGTATCTACAATGCAATTCAGTTCTGGTTATGTTGTCCACACGCATCGGTTGGTTGATCATCTGCTGCTTCTCTCCCGGCCTCAATCACGATCTTTGGCAAATCTGCACCACTGTTTAATGCTGAATATGCCATCATCAGTAGCAGACGGTATTGTTACACGAACTGCATCTGCAACGATATTTATAAAGTAACGTAGCTCAATAATACACCTTCACACCACATTGTTAAAATCATGGTATAAGTACACGAATGACAATTACCTAAGAACTACAATCTACTCTGATCAAAGTTCCACTCTTCTACTAAGCTATAAAGCAGGGTAAAAAAAATAAGACATACTTTTCTTAAACAATTCGCACTAAAAAGTAAAAGAATGTTTGTTTATGCATGACTAAAAGGAAAAGCATGAAGCTTTTATAAAAATACTGTATATGAGAGCACGACCCATGCTTTTCTTTTTAGTCTTGCATAAACAATTATTTTTTTTTTACTTTCTAGTACGAATTGTTTAAGAAAAGTAGGTGTTAAATACATTTTACATTATTTTTTTTAGTTATTTTGGTGTTCGGATACTTTTTCTCAAGTTAATATTTTGTTACCCAAATCTTAAAGGGATGTGAAGCCAGTCAAACACAATATCGTTGCAGTCTAGTATTTATTTTAGGATAAAGAAGTCCATATTTACAAAAATAATAATAATAAAATAAAATATGATTTTAAAATATATAGAAATATATGAAAGTAACAATGGAATATTCTATTGTCACCCGATTTACGTCGCTGTGCAAAATTTCATCATTGTAGTATTTGTATGACGTCGAGTAATGATTTGAATCAATGTTGCACAAACCATTGTGAACTAAAGAAAACTCCGTAAAAGCAATCCCTTGTGGGATGAACGCACCCTAAACGGCTCAAGGGGATGTACAGGTACTTCACCGCCTTTACATCCCAAAATGCTCAGGAGTATACAAGGACACTCTTGTACTCAATATGATAGGAGGTTGAATGGACCTCAGAGCGCCAGGCATGAAAGCACTGACGACAAGCCTCCAGCGTCCAAGTCCGATTTGTATTCAGACGCGCTACCGACTGAGCTACAACCAGAGAGTCAACAGAGAGACCAGTTAGTGACTGAATTGTTATGGATATTCTAAACGAGCTGTTGAGCTTCTGAACACAGGACCTACAATTTAACGTGGGCTCTGAAACACATGAGTCCCTACAGGGAATCGAACCTGGGACTCCTTGATTAATAGCAGAGAGACAAGTGTGATAGCTGCATCAATAGAATGTTCCTAAAAATGTTCGTCAACGAAATGAAGATGGTTCAACAAAAGTCAACCATAGCCAAATTTGAGAGTATCATGCGGGCCAACATTTATCCGGTGACTGAAGAAATATCCGTCAGAATGGTCGGCCTCCGGTTTCGAACACGGGCCTCCAAATTGCTAAGCCAATGCTCTACCATCCATGCATGAATGTTTGGACTAGTAGCTTCAAATGCTATATAATATTTTGTTTTTCTTGAAATATTGACAAGATTTGTACATATATTAGAGAACTATCAACATTACTTGTAATAGATATCAAAATCAAATTAATTGCTGACTGTTCCTTTTATGATATGAAAAATTTAATAAGTAGTACTTATTTTATATAAATCATGTTCTCAAAAATTAACAGAAGATGTAATTATCATTATCTTCAAGTATTCACTAACAAGAGAATAAAAATAATAAAATAAAACATAGCAAAATTAGATATAGATAAGACAGGGTTTTTCTACTTAAAAAGAAATAATTGATTTTTTATCTAGTATACTTATAGGATTAACTCAAAAGAAGCTGTAACAACATCAAGTTAAAGGTAACTGAATAAATAAATAAATACATAAATAAACCACAACAAACTTAATGTCCGTAATAAGAACTAAAATAATTTGTAAAACAATGCATTTTGCAGAAAATAAATACTCCCCACCGAGGAAAAATAAGGCCCAGGTTTGACTGCTGGGAACTGGGCCAAAGAAAAATATCCTCTAACCTTAAATAAAAAATAAGCAAATCAGTTCCCATGTCTCCCTGACTTAACGAAGAGCAGGGTTCAAGACATGGAGACCCGGGTTCCGGGAAGAACTTTATTGTGTTCGATGTACCCGTCAGGTACACGAACCGGAGCCGGAACTAATACAGTTAAGAGTTAGGGGGGTTAGAGGGTCCCAAAATGTAAAAAAAAAACTTCGAATATTTACCAATTGACTATTATTTTTCAGAAAATATTGCTAGTTGTCTCTGTTAAACTGGGATTAGGAAAAAATAAAATCATGAGTTCTGGAAATAATTTAAGGCAGCAAAAGTGTTACATGAAACCGAGCAGTAGTGATTAAGTTATACAACGTTGGTTTAGGATTCGAAAGGACTGCATCCGAAACCGGTGATGATCATCCTGACAACTTATTGCTGTCACACGAGGGAAACTCCAGAATGGTACCCTAAATGTATCCTGGTTAACTCCTTTCTCCTACTCTATCTCGACCCAAACCATAAATACCTATAGCCCATAAAGTAATGCAAATTCAAACAATGTCCATTTTCCAAGTCAGAAGAAAAATGACCCAGCCTTCGTGGTCCAGCCGGTAACGTTGCAGACTTTGGAGTGACACTGGGGGAGGTAGTTGGGTTGAACCCTATAGCCGGCCATCCTGGCTGAAGTTTCCCAGGGTTTTCCTTAGCTTCACCAGGCAAATACTGTGATAGCACCTTAAGAAGGGCCTTGGCTGATACTTTCCCCCATCCTCTGTATATCTCATTTCGACCTAAGCCAAAGACGCCAAGGGGCGATAAAATACAGTCAGAAAACGAGGGTAGCAAACAGGAAGTAATGAGTAAAGTAGCAAGGGAATAGCCTAAGTCGCACAGTGAAATTTGATTGGTGAAACTGAAAAAAACCTGATGCTCATTCAGTATGATCGGCAGAAGGATTTGAACTCGCGTTTCCCCAATCCCGATTCTTAGTCTGGCGCCCTAGCCATTACTATCGTCCTCCGTTGATCACAGGGGCTGAAGGCTAGGGTTCATATAACGTTTCTATATCAGTGGTGTAACTAATATTGATTTTTTTTTTTCTCTTCGAACTGTTATTTCATTTTTACATTTCACTTGATTGATTTCACAATGGAAAGAATACGAAGCTTCTGCACAGCAGTGTGCGAATAAGACGAGGGGATGCTCGGGTTTCGCCCCTGGCAAATAAATTTCCCACCCTGACAAATTTATTTTTAATCCCTGCTAGGGACAAATTTTTCCTCCGTAGATGTTTCAATCAAGATTTGAAAAAAAAAATCGAAAATTTTTATTTGGCAGAAGTTGAAACTATTTTCATGGAAGTAACAAGGGTATATGAACTTTTCCTAGCAGCTAAGAACCCTATTTGAAA
>JAGDQP010013302.1:0-10456 GCA_022664845.1 Lepisma saccharinum | reverse complement strand
TTTTTTTTAGTTATAAGGGTCCGGTAGGCATTCTTTTAAACTTTTAAGACTTTAATGGTCCCTTAATATCTTATCTAGTTTTTAAATTTTCAGAGAATTTTAAGTAACATTAAAATAATAATTAAAAAAAACATCGAACTTCAGCCACTTTTCTTGTATTATTAAATGATACGGTTGAGTTAAAATAAATCTATATTTAAAAAAAAGTCGTGGCAACACGCAACGCTAAGAAATTAAGTAATTCATACTTGGAACAGTTTCGTTTAGTAAAAAAGAACTGGAAATAGGTTACACGGATAAAATACTCATATACTGCTGTGACCATGGCTCGAACCTGGACCTCTCAGTAACCTCTATGTGTTGCATCAGCACAAAATATCCAACACAACGTATTTGTGATTATGTATTTGCAATTTCACCTTAGGCAAGCCATTTGTGATTAATGAGTTAAATCAATCTTTGTAACGGACGAAATTGCATAGAGGTTCGCTTTCTAAAAAATATTAGACTGGCCCATATGAAAATAAAGTTTACCAAAGTTTATCTAAAAAAATGTCTGTCTATTTGAGTGCCAACTGAGAGTTCTTTAAGATTTCAAGAAAACAATGATACAACCCTCATTCTATGAATTACATCCAGTATGTAATAGTTCGGCATGTGTTGTGTTCTCCCTAAGAGTATTTGAACTAATAGCACGTTAAATTCCTTGCTCGACCTACTGTTAACACAATTCACAACACGTACTTATTTAAGAAATTATCCGTTTCTTTTTTTTTTGATTTGTGGGGAACGTATCCATACTGAACCCACTTTCAGATAAAATAACGTCGAGAATTATAGTCACAATAAATTTAACTGTTTTAAGGTGTCCGTTTCCCGCCAAGTGAAGCTAGCACTTGCTTTCATACTCAGAGAATTGTAATTCTGTCTGAAATAGGTTAGGTGTACCTATGGGAAACAACGTACTAGTAAAGGTCGAGAATTGGTTAAAAATACGAGGAATTCAGTCAGGATCGGTGCAACCAGAGATTATGACAAATTTGACCATCTCTACGCTGTGAAGAAAAAAACTATGCGCCAACGTACTCCTTTTCGTTTGAAGGAAGGCTGGGCTTTTTTAAAAGTGCTTTTGATTTTCTCTCTTTTTCTCTCTGGAGATGTAAATGAAGAGAAGGTGGAAAGAAGATACAAATTAGAAAAGCAAAAGAGGAAAAAAAAACAGAAAAATCGGGTTTCCCAAAGATTAATAAGAAGAAGGTGAGAGATGAGTAAAGAGGGTATAAAAACAGTGTTCGATTTGTGCAATTTCCAGAGAGGGGGAAGAATTAGTGAGATGTGTATTATACGGTATTTTGGGATAGTCCATATCCCAGGTTAGACGTATAGATCTGAAAAAAGTACCAGAGAAAAATTTTACCGAGAGGAGGGATAATCCCAACTATCCCCCGCTACAAATCGAACACTCTATAAAAATAATAAGGGGAATGTAGGAAAAGAGAGCCTGGACAAACATTTTTTCTCTTGTATTCTTTTCTTCTCCTTTTGCCCTTTCTTCCTCCTTTGTAATGTCCGGAAAACCACAATTTCTTTGAATCTGATTATTATAAAAGATAAAATGAATTTTATGGGCGGTAACAGCACTATGGTTTACGCCCGTCGCGACTGATTATTATTGTATGGACGTTAGACATCTAATGCTCAGACCGGAATAAAGGAGGGGAAAAGATGCGGGAAGGTGTCGGCCAGGGCCTAAGTTGAAGGTGCCATCCCGCCATTGCCTGGTGTCACTGAGGAAAATTCCCTGGAAAAACCTCGGTCAGCATGGTCGGGCGCTGGGATAGATCCCATGACCTCTCGAATCCTACGCCAATGCTTTAACACTGAGCTACGGAAGCTAGGTGCCACAATTTCTTATTGAAACTAACATACGGTATTCACGTAAATACGTACGCCGACATTAACACATGCATCGGAATACTTGGCTTCTCCCACAGCGTCAACAACACACACATGACTAAATCACACATGATTGGCAGTTCCTTGATTTGTTTACTAGCTAACTATTTACGCACCCAATACGGCCACTTAGTTTAGCATGCGATTTCAGGTAAGAAAAGTCAGGTTAAATTACTTTTATACGTGATCCTACAGTCGCAACTGACTGCTTCTCTAGCAAAAATTAATAAAAAATCAATCAGAGCAGTAAATGCGTGTACATGGCATGGGGCAGTAATTCAGCCAACAGAGAGTGAGTGATTGTGTCAACTGTGTAAAATTTGAAAATGTTTATGTATAAAAAATAACCTAACTTGACTTTTCTAATCTAACCTCACCTACTATAGCTTTGCTTGGGAACAGGAAGGCAAAAAGTAATAAAAATGCAATCGGGGGGCAGTAAATGTTTGTGCGTGACACATGGCAGTAATTCACCCAACAGTGAATAACTGATTCTGTCAAATGTGTGAAATTTGAAAATGTGTAAAATAACCCAACATGACTTTTCTAACCCGACACATAGCTTTGCTTGTGAACATTAAAAAAGGCAAAATGTAAAAAGGCAAAAGGTAAAAATGCAATCAGAGAAGCAAATGTGTGTGTACATGGCACGAAGTACATATAGTGAAAAGTACTAGAATGGGATGTTGTAGCCGCGGAGCGCATATAGATATTGTCTGGCGACGTAAAACTTTAACTGCACGAAAAATGTTCATGATTCCGTAAAAAAAAAAGTCTCTGGCAGGTGTTTTGAACTTCTGTCCATGTAGGAATTACAATTCTTTGTGTATGAAAGCACATGCTTCTCCTAGCGCGAAACTGACATAATAAAACAGTTGAATTTAGGGGTTAACTTCCTAAGCTGGTCGTTCGTTTCTAGTAATATTTCGAAAATTCACAGGGAAGAAATGCATAATTTCCTCGTTTGTGTGGTTAATAATATATAAAAAAGAACGAAAGTTGAGTTTATTTTCATTGTATAATCGGTGATAAACATGGAATCATTTGGGAAACGGAAGGAACTACTTGGCGGAAGGTTACCGCATGATTGGATTGTGGGAAAGTTACGAGCATTTATATTGTGAACATTGCTTTAGGTGTACAGGAACGTTGCCCGGGATGTGAGTTAACAGTATTACAGCTTGTGAAACAATACGGTGATACTGAGGAATATCTTTGAAACTATGTGAAAGTTATGGATTAATAAATCTAACAACAAATTGCAGAAAATGTGGTAAGCTTTGTTCCGACGAAAATAAATGTGATGTATATGAGAACAAAAAGTGTAAAGATACATGACTGCACCTAACTTTACCTAACCTCCACGTTCCTATGGTCAGTAATGTAAGAGATCTACGAAAATGGGGAACGGAGTAGATGGCTGACCTCCCCTCTTGATTTAGGTCTAAAGGTTAGGTTAAATTGCGTTTGTTTGGATTCTAAACTGAATAAATAGATTCAAGATTACGTAAGCGTAGGTTAGTTTAGGTTTGGTTCGGTTATTTGGTAATATCCATCACAGAGCGGTCAGTCATCTATACCCTTGCGAAAATGCAAGAAAGCAATTATTAATAATAAATATGAACATATGAAAATATATTCTGATAATATACCTCAACGCACCAAACCTTACCTAATCTCCACGTTCCCATGGTCACTAGTTTAATATGATGTACGAAAATTGCAAGAAAGCAATTATTAATAATAAATGTGAACATCCCCACCCTGCGCGGTAACCGAACGAAACCGAAAACAAGTGAACTGAACGTAGAAACTGATGATTTTTAAATTTTCGTAGCTTTCATCAGGCTTTTAGTCGAAAACCAGATGGACGACCAACTTCGGAAGTAATGCCAAATTCAGGAATGCCTTGAGTTTATTGTGACAATAATTATCGACGTTCTTTTCTCTGAAAGTGGCAATACACTTTGTATTGCCTAAACATTCAACTTATATAGGGTGTAAATAAGACCGGATTTATCATTACACAACTTGTAAAATGTTACTCTATCTTCCATTGTCTTCTCGATTTGGAACTTTGAATGTGGGAAAAACTTACATTATAGGACATGATAATGAACAATTTTATATCATAAATAAACAGTAACTTACCAATTGCTAATGTGTACTGAATCAAACATGAATAACTTGTCACTACGCCACAAGCAATTACGATGAGTTCACACAGAAACACGCATTCCATACAAAACAGAGCCCTCTCCATCCACTGTCACGTGATATGAACAAACGACGTACGATGAAGCGAATGGTTGGGGAAATGTTGGCTGTTTGATGGTTGGCGTATTGTAATTTAAACATTAATGGGCCAACGTATTTCCTCCGTCAAATAGTTTCATTATAAATTCTGCAACTTTGTCGACGATTTCCCAACAAAGGGCCAACGTATTTTGGCGTCAAATATTTTCATAACCAATGCCGACCATTTGCCAACCGCGGCCCTATGTATTTTTCACGGCAAATAGTTTCACCAACAATTTCCCAACGGTGCCGTAGTTATTATGCGGTTGGGCCGACCAAGTGTGCTGCTAGGGTATAGCATATACAGTTTGGCGAAACCTTCTATGTCCATCTTTTGTGGAAATTCTGCAGTGGAAGACATGGCAGAGGGTTCAGGAGAAGAAAGGCCAGGATATTCATGAACTGAGTTAAGATCTGGTAGAGTGGTAGAACCCGTAGATTGAAGTGTCCCTAAAAAGGTCTTTGGCTGAAATACTTTGTTTTATATTCGTTAAACTCACTTGTACCCTTTGCCTTCAGAGTAGACAATTCAACATAAAGAACTGTAAATGAATTTTAACATTTCGTGTAGTTTGTGACAGGTTAAGACTTAGAATAGTAAATAAGAAGTATATCCTGGTTTCCCTCCACTGATCAGGAATTGTTAAAAATTCGAACGGAAGGAATTATCGAAAAGTTAACAGAAAATCGTATTACAGAAAGTGACGCTTGTTGGAAATCAAACACCTGATGCGTCGGTCACTAGACCACCAGGCCACCGACTTACCAAGCAACGGTTGATTTTGTAGTGAAGACGGGAAAGTGTGGATTGATATTACCACATATAAATTTGTACGAACCGGCTCGATGACACCAGAATGAAATGCGAAGCAAGTTTTGTAAACAGATTATTTTTCTATCGTATTACTAATAATACTGTTCTTCCACTCTTTCGATATCAGAATAATATTTAGTTAATCGACTTTCTCGAAGTTTTTATTTCTTTATATGCTGTCAATCCACGATTACGTGAAGTTCACAATACATAAAACTACTGCGATCTTCTTTCCACAACTTTGCAAAGAAAGGCAGGATTCTGATAATCAGAGAAGATATTACCTTATGCGCTGGTGACAAGAAATTTCTCAGCACTGCAAAGCAAAATAATAAAAAATACAAAATGCCCGGCTACGGACGTGACAGAAAAAGATAGCTTGTCGCGTCTGTAACCTCTTATATATACTTTGATACAGACATAACAGACATCTCGTAAGCATCAGAGTTTACTAATATATTAGTGCATGCTCGCTAACGTTGTCTGTAATATGAAATGCATGCATCTTTTTGTCTCAGTGTTAGAAGCATTTTATGGTTACGGAGCTGACACCGACTGGTGGCCACTTTTTTTATTTCTGGCTATGATAATTTTCTAGCTAAATCAAACTTCAAGTGCCACACATGCAGTACAATATGCGTAGTTTATCCACACAAAGTGTCACTTGAGAAGTAAAATGGTGTATAACATTAATGGTTAGTTGCAACTTGACTTTCCTACCTCATGTCCTATTATTCATGGATTGAACCTATAATGAGTTAGTGTTTCTGCCTGTGGTTCTTCTTATAGGCATATAAATAACCAAATGAGATTTATTCAAATTACCATTTTATAATAGAATGATTATTGGTAAGGTCCAAACAGTTATTTGGCTAAGATATATTTACCTAAATGTAAGAAGCTGACATAGGATGGTGGACACCGCTTAATTAGAACTCCACGGATAATAAATAATTCACTTTTTTCTTTGAAGCATAATTCAGTCCCAATCCTTGTAGCTCGTATGGGTGCAAGGGAATATGATAATCGTAATGGAGGCGAGGGAAGAAAATTTTGGGTAACAAAAAACCATCGTTGGGAAGAACTATATTAGAAAGGATTTCGAGATCTAGGTTTTCGTACTAATGGAAGATAGCTTCATTTTGCCCAGGATAAAATCCAGTAGCGAAGTCAATTACTACGGCAATGACCTTAAGAATTCCAGAAGACATTAATTTAAGTGGCTAATAGGGAATGCGTGAAATATAGTTGGTTATATGAATCAGTGATAAGTGAAAGAGAGCTATCAAAGTTGCTGTCGTGTGTTTTCAAAAGAAAGGCAATAGTTGTCATCATAGCGCCGTGTGTATCCAATTGAATACAAAAAGCGTGTTGGCCGCTATATACGTCTTATATTGTTACTTTCCTTACATCGATATTTCATATCAAAGCATGATTATCATTTGTTTTTTGTGGAATATCGTCTTAATATAATTTCATCTTCTATTCATTTAAAAAAAAACGAGCTGCAGAATGAAAATTAATTTCATGTCGATCTTTTTTTAAACTATGTCAAGAATAGGATAGCAATATTGCTGTTCCTTTTGAGATATTGTTTCCGGTGTTGTGTCTTATTTCTTTCACAGGTACTGTCCCAAACTTTTATGGTATTTTTCTTTCAACAATTTCTATTTGGTCTCATTTTGTTTTACATGGTCTCTGTTCCTTTGCGATGTCTATTTTACATACAAACATTTAAACAGGATATAATATTGTTCGTTGAGTAAGTTCTCCGTTTGTATCTGCTTTTCTAATTGTAAAATGTGTGTGCTGTTTTTCATTCTTTATTGTTCAGGCTGTGATGCGGCGTGGGAACGCAAATGGGAAGGAAAAGTTCAAGGTACCATTCTGGCAATTTACTGATTTGACGAAGGGAAAATCGTGGATAAACCTAAGTCAGATTAGTTTTTAGCTGATATCGAGCGTAAGTCTGCTGTGGATCCACGGTGGTTCAATTGTCAGAGTGCTCACCTTTGGCACTTGGGGATCGTCAATTCAAGCCCTATTCGTCCGATGTGGGCTTTGTGGTGGACAAACACCGTTTGCTTGGATTTTCTCTGGTCACGTTTCTTCCCAGTTTTCCACCCAATTATTACCTATCTAGACTACCTGAACCGAAGTTGCCTAAAAGTCTTTAAATTCAAATATTAAAACTAGTTTATTCATTCTATGTTGTCAAGCAAATACAGGGATGCTACCTGCAACTTGGGACATGGGCAACTCCTTCTTGGCTAATTCCCTATACTTTATTCCAGCTTGAAGCATAGATATATAAAGGCCATGTGTTATTCGTTCAACACTTGTTTTAATATTTTGCAAACGATAGCAAGTAAAATTCTCAATTTAATCGCTAAGAAATTTACTAATCATTGCAGTGGGGTGCAACTAAATACGTATAAATGTAAAATATATCGTCGAGTGTTGAACTACATAAATCGATACTGCCTCATTCAGCTCCAGCACCTGTTCTAATATCTAGCCATTAAAATTCAAAGCAATGCTGCATACACAATAATAAAAACCACCTCACAAATTACCTAGGGATTTGTATCCAAATGGGTATGTGTTCCTTCAGAAGTAACCAACGTATACATCAAATTGGATACATAAAGCAAATGAACAACTTATATTTAGCCCATAGTTAAGTTGGATGCATTCAATTCGATTCAAACAGCGAATAAGCACATTGTTGATTGAACGTCGTTGTTGATGTCACTAAATGTTATTAAAGTATCTTTACATTGCCCCTTGATATATAGAGAATGCGAATTACTCTTACATATTTGAATGACTTAATGGTTGCAAAGATTCGTAATGTAGATAAGAAAATTCATTTATTATTACCTCTGAAAATAAATGTTCAAAGGTGTAACATTTTACAAATACATAATAGAGGGTATAATTGTTGTAGTATTTCGGAATTCTACTCTTGTAGGCAGTTTCACCGAAACGAATGAGTGAGCTATGCGAACACAAACTTCAGTGTATTTAATTTATACTACGTAATATGATGATTTTAAGATTTTATTATCGCAAAGTATTTATTATAAAATATTTTATTTGCATTGTGTGGAAAGTCAATGCTAGTACAAAATGTTTTACTCAGTTATGTCTTCTCTCTCAAATGAAAACAACCACTTATATTGGCTTCCATAGGTTTCAAACACTTTTATTTGTATCAGTAACAAAAAGTGTAATTTTGTGATGATTTTCTTGCAGGTGGAAAGGATATCGGTAATTTTGTATTACAAGGCTACGGACGAAATCACTGAAGCAATGAAAATATTATTTTTAATGATTAAAAAGCGCTAATACCCAAATATAATACAAAATTCAGTATCCAATCTCTGTAACTAGTTCCATTAAATAGTTAAATGTGCAATACGAATATACAGACTAAAAGACAAATTTTTCTCCTCTCTTCGCTTTGAACCCCGCAGGTACTACTACATTTGATTGTACAGTTGCCTTGATTTTGTATGTAGCAAATTAGCAATGTGTTTTATATTCTTCTGTCCGTTTTAAAATTGAAAGCATTGAATTCTCATACTAACACCTCCACTTTAGAAAAGCCATTATGGCATGGTTGAATGTATATGTTTGATCTGTCTCATAATAGTTTAATGTATATTTGGTGATTTTACTGTGAATAAGATTTTATAGTGACAATGTGAGTAGTATAGTCTGTGTATTTTAATATAGCTAGAAAACTTATCTCGTTAGCAAATTTAAAATTAACCAAAAATGCTTGTCAATCTACTTCATTGGAGTTGGTGGCTAATTGTTTACTTCTTTCGTTCTAGAAGAAGCATATCTACTTAAAATTGGTAACAGCGGTGCGTCACACGGAGATCGAGATAATATAGATTTGTATTAACAACAGTCATGTGCTTCATATCCCGTCGGTGATTTAAAGCAACTGTATCCCTTGCTACTAATTTAGAGGACACCAGTATATAATATTCGCAGAAATATGTCTCAGAGAACTGAGTTGAACCGAAACATTTGGGGAAGTTTGGACATTCAGGAAGCGGTGTCGCCCACACATTCATTTAATACAGAGTTATATCGTTTGAATGAAGATGCTAAGCTCGAACAAGATTCCTTAAGTGATTTGAAAATACAAGAAAAATGTACGAAAACAAAATTAAAGATACTGCCGAAGCTCGATGGAGAATCTCTACCCTCGGATCCATTAAATATATCGGAAACGCTCTTAATATCTGAGCCAGTGGCACTTATGGATTCAAAGAATTTATTTCCAAAAGTGAAAGAAGAAATATCTGCGAATTTCGATGTTAGTTCCGAATGTTCTGAAGTTATTTGTCGAACTATTTCAACGGCTGCTTCGCCTAAAATAGAAATCAATCGTCCCAGTCCAGTAGTTGTCTTGGAGCGCCTGCCTTTTCCTACTACTTGTTTAGAAACAATCAACGCGGATATCAGTTCGTCTCAAATACTAGACTACGTCAAGAATAGAAGACAGAATCCAATAAGGTATGTCGATTAATTAGTTTAGGAAATATCTTAAATACTAAATCAGCTTTAATTACTGCACTTTTCTTTCATTTCCATATTAACTGTTATTATATCCCTAGTCTTAGTATATGTGTTTGGTATAATGCGTTCCATGTTGGAGGGGTTTGAGGTAAATATATATTCATGTCTTAAACGAGAATTTTATCTTGGATCTCGGCAGAAACACAAGCTAGAGTTTGAATGTAAATATAACCTGATGATTCCGCTTACACATAACAAAAATTGGCTTCTGAGGTTTAGTTTTTGCGGTAATTACTCTTCTGAATGTGTATAGACAAGCAGGGAACAACAGCGCAAGTAAAAAGCAATAACGAAATTGGGAGTTTCATCTGTGGAAATGGAGTATAGCGCTGCGGGTGATCAGTTATAGAGCGCTTACCTCTGTGTTTAGGATCTCCAGTTAGACCCCGTTTTGTGTAATGTTTGTTTTTTTATAATGGACAAATACCGCGTTTGTAGGTTTTTCTTGGGATTCTCTTGTATCCTTACATTTTGTTCATTCCAGCAATTTCTCATGATTTTGCATTAGGCCTAAGCAACTGTTTCCTTCAATGCTTTGGACAAATTAAATGCTATTGAAAGGAATCTCTTAGTACATTTATGTTTTAGCATAAGTGATGAATTGTTTCTTTTACCCAATATGTACAGAATTTTAATTGAAAACAGCAGAGAATACATGGATGAATTATTTTATACAGTATTTAAAATCTTCACTTTAATTGCCTTGATGTTATATGTAAGGATATTGAGTTTCCTGATTGCAAGATTTCTTACAGAGCAATTTTGTTCTGTGATATTTATGTTGAATGA
>JAGDQP010013301.1:0-48142 GCA_022664845.1 Lepisma saccharinum | reverse complement strand
TTGAGCTTTTTGTCATTTCAGCTACCAGAGAAGTCGAGGCTGGAAATTGAGGCCTGCTAACCATCTGTTTCATCTATTGTTACCGTACGAGACCGCAAAGTACAGGGTTCCCATGATACAATCCTCGTGACTTCTTTGCTGAAATGCTAGTAAAGTGAAGAAACGTCCGGTGCACTTTCAAAGTTGGTCGCTCATCAGGGCGCATACATTAACCCTGACTGCTGATTTTTTCTGAACTTAGGGGTCTGTAGTAGGACTGTCAAAAATATCGATATAGCGAAAATGGTATTGGTATTTTGGAATACCGAAACTTCGGTATCATCCATACCGAAATACCGAAAGACCGATATACCGATAATATCGAAATACCGATGATACCGAAATATCAAAATACCGATAACACCAAAAATACCGAAATATCCATATACCATCCAGCAAGAAAAATGCCGACCCCGACGGCGCACCGACCAACTAGTAGTCGGGGAATGGTAGGTGCCAGGGACGTATTTAGTGGTGGGTCCCGGTGAGTCCGGACCCCCAAACTCACAGTTTCATGGGAAAATAGTACAACTTCAGGATTACATTTTATGCCCAGACACACCTTAGACCCCGCAGAAGCCCTTGGACCCCTGCAAAAACCAAATTCTGGATATGTGCCTGGTCGGAGCGATCCATAACTGGCGATTGGTCGTCGGGCCGTTTTCCGAGTCACCGTTGGTGTCGTGGGGCACCTTCCTGGTCGCCGCCGGGATCGGCATAGAGGCGTAACCCAGCCCAAAACCCGTCCTCCGAAGTCTGCTTCTGTTCGGGATTTTTCAAAACCCGACGTCAGCTGAGCTTCGCTGACGAAATGTAGATGTCGGGTTTACGTCTCCTGGCATGCTGGAGGAATACCGAATAGTATCAATATGCTTAATAATATCGGAATATTGAAATACTGAATTACTCTGAAATTCTGAAAGAAAAAGTAATACTAGTAACTTATATAGAGGAAGTAGCACGGCAGAGCTGAAATCAGGTAAGTTTTGGTGACCCGCTCTGACCAGGACATACGTGATCCGGTTTAAAATTTGATCTGATTAACCCGGTCTGAGAATAATGAGCTCCAGTTTCGTAATTTTCGTGCTCTGGGAGGTAACACCTGCGATCTCGGTCTCCCCTGAAACACAAGGAAATAATCAAATACTTGACTTTGTTCTCTGGGTGAGGACACTTAAATCGGATCACCGGATCAGGCCGGGGTCCATGCATAGACCCGCTCCAAAACTTGACGTATAATCACAATTATCACAATCCGGTTAAGTTTCGGACATTTGGATATCTGGGGCATTGACACATCATCATAGCCTTTCCTAATTCGTACAGGGTGCCCACAAAATTTGTGAACTTAAATTTCATAACTTTTCCTGACCAGATTTTTAAAACATTCCTAACTCTCAGACTATCCAATTTTAACTTTTGCAAAATATTTTGTTTTCTTTTGCAGTCTCCACGAGTCCTATAGCTGCCCATCTTTAACCTGAGTAGCAAATTTTATGATTTTATTATTTCTTTTATAATAAATCACAGGAACAAAGTTTTACTAAATTTTGCAAATGTACTGATTAAAATAACCCAAATTTACATTTTTTCCCCGTCATGAACATGTTATGTAAGTCACGCGAAAGAAAATGCTAACAACTACAACGTACATGTGAATAAAATCTATGAATATAAGCAATGAATATTAGACTATTACAATAATTAATCAATATCATCAGAACGAAAACAGAATTTTCAATAATATAAACAGATGTTAATTTTGCGACTGTCGCAAAAGTTTGATTTTCTGAGAAAGTTTGTCTTGCTCTGTTCCAGATATTTCTCTGCACTCTCCTCAGTACTATTATTGTATGTTCACATTGGATTTCAATGAGAGCAGAGTTGTTGATAGAGAAACCACCCTCAACTATATTATTTCCGTGGGGAAATATCCAACTCGACTTTACCACTTTCCACAGTGATGAGTTTTGTTGTTGTTGTTGCTGTTTGAAAGAAGGGAAGCGTAGAAATCATCGAGCCTTGCAATTCCCTGCTTGTCTTGGAGATATGTTCCAAATCTTTGTGAAAATTATGTTCTGTCATTTTCACACGGATATGAGCCCCTGAGGGTAAATTTCGTGACGCAACGGTAGGTTTGTACTTTTTCCTGACTTCATATTTAATAATTTTCCTAACTTATCCTGATAAATCTTGAAACTGCTGACATTTCCTGATTTTTTCTGCTTGTGGGCACCCTGTCGTACGTATTTTGAGGGTTTTTTTTCGGCTAGCAAACGATAAGTCTTATTTTTGGTTTTACTTACTCTTCGTTTTAGAGTATTGTGAGGAGAGAGAGGGGAAACAGAATCATAGAAAGAGAAAAATTGCTGAGTTATACATGAATTGCAAGAGTAATGCCATTGAAACCAGTCCTATAATAGTCTGTTACTAATACATATATTGGAGTGACAAAAGGAAAACAAATAATCGACAGCACCTGCTTGTCTCTTCAAACCCCGCCCTCCCCATCGCCAACCGTGACTACCCTTTGCTCTGTGACGTGGTTATCAGTCACTATGTAACAAACATTGCACTATTAGAAGGAAAGAACAAAAACATGTCTTCATCTCTTCCCTTTTAAGCATGCAGCAAGATAAAAAATACGAAACTCCTTTTCCAGATTACGTAATTTGCTTTTGAGAAATTAGGCACGTATTTTAGAAAAAAAAATAAAAGTCGTTAAAAATGCTCCTATCAAGTAACTTCAAGAAACAATAACAATCAACTACACAACTATTTCAATAAAATATATTTTTCGAGTTTCAGATTCATAGAATTAAATTGGCTTTATTCATGGTAAATTATGGAAGCCCTGGACAATACCTCCCCCATGCTTTATTAAACTTATCCCGGCCTCTCGCTCTTTCTCTCTACTCTTCTCTCTCTCTCCGGAAGAGAAGGAAGAAGAAGGAAAGGGAAAGAGAGAGACAAAGCTGTCTCTCTCTCTCTCACCGAGCAGCCGTACCTCCATAGTAGAGCGTTGGCGTTGGGTTCGGGAGATTGTGAGTTCGATCCCAGCGTTAGCCATCTTGACTGAGGTTTCATACAAGGCAAATGCCGGGGTGGCACGTTCATCATAGGCCCTTGCCGACACCTTCCCGAATCCTTTCTCCTCCCCTATCCCGGCTTGAGCCTTAGATGCCTAAAGGCCATAAATAACATTCAAAAATTCAATTCTTCTCTCTCCTTTCTTTCTTCATTTCTTTCTTTGGCTCGGGCCGGGATGAAGTAGGCAGAGGATGGGTAAGGTTTTAGCCAGGGCCTTTCATAATTTACCATCGCAGTTTCAGATGCATCACAATAACGAAATCTGAATTCTGGGTCTTTGAATCTGCGACCCAAATCGGACGAATTCATTGGAACGGATATCAAAAACCCCGGGGTTCCGAGTTTAGGATATTCAGTTCCTTTTGGATCCGGATCTGGCCATCCCTACGCAGCAGTTTTCGAATTACATCAAAATGTTGCTGAAATGCATTTTGCTGCTGACTTTTATCCCATCGTCAAAAACAGCCGTTGCGTTATTGACTTCGTTGATTGACTCCATGTGAAGTCGGCAAAGCTACAGCAACTGTGTTTTCATTATTAGGAAAGACCCAAACAGTACCGCGGTTATTATAAAGGACCGCGGTGGCTCAATTGTTAGAGCGCTCACCTCTGGTGCTTGGGTTCGTAGGTTCAAACTCTCCTCGTGCCATGTGAGCTTTGTGGTGAACAAACACCATGTGCGTAGGTTTTCTTGGGGTTCTCTCGTTTCCTCCCACTCTCTTCATTCCACTAATCTTTCCATTATCATCAATCTGGTCTGAGCCTGAGTTACCTAAAAGTCTTAAAAAAATAAATTCAAAATACCTGATTACAGGACAATAATTTATCAAGATGCGTGCTCTTTCTTGATTTCGAAATGAGTCTGTGCGTTAATTTAAATGCTTTAATGTTTATTGTCAATATAGTATTCTGTAATATGAATAATCAACTTTCTTTCTCATGTAAATCTTATTTTTCATCTTTTCTTATTTGAGATCGCCAATATGTCATTGCTTATCTCTCATGTATACACTATATTATTACAATATATTATTATTATTATACAAAATATACGCTATACTATTACACTGGCAAGGTTAAAAGACTGACATTTGCACTCATTTGCTGCCGACCGGGTAGTTGTCAATTTTTCTGTATTAATTTCGATATTTGCCTAACACAAGGTTGTTGTGAAGAAAGGAATTACATATATTATTTCGAACTGTACGGTTACAGAACAAAATCCTGAATAAAAATCTTGAAATATATGGGCTGTTTTGACTTCGTAACCAGATACTGTTGCTGGAAGATTGTTAAGGTGTGAGGAGTAGTGTATATACACAGAGAGTTAACGTGCCGCGCTGGTGTAATGGACAGAATACCCGGCCGGCAACTGGGAGGTCCTGGTTTGAGTCCCGGTCGCGGCGGTTGTCAAATTTCTTGTATTCATTTCAAGGTTTACCTAACACAAGATTCTTGTGAAAAAGGAATTACAACCCTAAATATAGATAATTACGCCTAAAATTATACAATTTGTTTTTCATATTAACCGGAATTTCGGGGTAGGGATCCAGATCAACCCCCTAAATACATACATCCATGAGTAGGGGTAGGGGACCAGTGGAGACAACTTTTAATTTATAAAACGATTTTTTTTCTAACATTTATAAATTGCGAACATCATGCCACACAGCTGTCATTTGTTTTCATCATTTATGTACTTTACCTGGCGAAGTATGGTACTTAACGTAATTTGTGGGTACCAAAGTAAAAATTCATCTCAGAGATAGAGAGCGGTCGCGGCGGTAGGCCATTGGCTCGAAGGTCCCGGGTTCGAGTCCCGGCAGGGGCATGGATGTGGATTTTAACAGCTAAATTCGAATCGTGATGGTCCGAAGTCTAAAGTTACTAGACTCTCCCATATAAAAATAAAGTTTACCAAAGTTTTTCATCTCAGAGATTATAAGCTTCTGGAGAGGAGAACTGTAGCATATATTTCCATGTTAACTTACGAAATAACCATACTCCTTCTCGCATTAAATTCTCCTTGTTGCTTTCTGATAACCCTTATTATTCTTCCATAATAACAAATGTATGTAATTGGACGTACTGGGGCAGCTCTGAACAAAAAGAGTGGGATAGATTTGAACACGGTAGTAACAAAATTTGTACGAGTTCAAAGTTTATGCAAGCCTAAAGTTGGAGATAGAATCTGGAAAACAGAATATGTGTGAGAGATCGTAGAGGGCAACAGGAGACTTGGCCAGAAATATGTGCGTAAGTACTGTCCTTGTTACCAAAACCGGCGTTAACAACACCTAGCTCGCGATTTAAACCTGGGTTGGGAATTTAATTTACTAATCTCATCTTTGTTTCAGTACTTGCACACAAGAAGAGGAGTCAAGGTATGCGTTGCTCGCAAATTTGAATACGAGCGAGGAGTGAAGTGAGGTAGCTGTAACCCTGGTGTTGCCTGCAAGATTTGCTAGTAAAGAAGATTTCCTCCCAAATCTCAGTATAGTGCACCCCCATGTGTTGGGAAGCTGAGCTACGTCCAATGTGTTAGGTTTGTCCATGAGAAGGTGTGCAAGCCTAGGTTGTAAGTGTGTTAGGTTTCATTTGAATTTACACGTACAAGGGGGTGCGTTCCCGGTTGATATTGTGATATGAACCAGGGGTTGGGTTCGATTCCCGCGATAATTAACAGGTAACGTGACGAGTACGAATAACATAATTTCTTTCAATTTGTCCTTCGCCTCCACCGCGACGACGCATCCGGAATAGAATATTGAGCTTGTAAATATAATCATATTTATATATCCAAATCATTGTTATAATTGGTTATAGTAACACCTTTCTTGACGTAGTCTATAATTTTTGTATGGTAATTTGCGAGTCCCATTGCCAATGTTAGGTAAGAAAATCCTGCTCTGGCTCTTTTGAGCAAATTTGAATCTGATCTATCCGTGGCGAAAGTTCTTCTTCGAAAGAGCAGACAAAAGTCAAACTTCATGTTTTACTTTCAACGAATTGACGCAGAAATCTGTACAAGAAATTGTAATTTACATGGAAATTAATGAACTGGATGTGTACAATGATGGAAGTATCCCGGGATTTACCAGGTATGGCTAGATGAGAAAGAAAACCTCACTCAAAATGGTCGGCCGCTGGTATAGAACCTGTAGAAATTTCCGAATGTGAAGCCAATACTCTGAAAACTGAGCTACGGCCGCTAGTTATATGAGTTTAAATGTGGCATGTGTAAACTCATATGAATCTCAAGTATAGAAAGAATTAACGCACTCCTCAAGTAAATTACAAGTAGAAGGCCAAATCTTCAGTGCGGGGAGAGCCTCCCTTTTTCTCCCATAATTTCGCACTCTGAACAATTCACATCTAACCATGAGTATAGTTTTTGGTGTGTACATGTATGTGTGATTCCTAGGCAGAAAGTGAGTGTCTCAGTTAGTAACACTGTTCAGAACATTTTCCCGCCTTTATTTTATGTATGGGGGAAGAGATGTGCACACACGTATACACCGATTGCGTCATTTAATGTATTCTATAGAAAGACCACCACCGCGAACCAACGCTGATGAAATAATTTCACTACGTTACAAGCAAGCAGCTGAGAAGGATAGGGGAGCGGAGAAACAACCCCTCAAAGCATGACGAAATATAACGTCATTTCCCGTCACAAAAACAAAGGGAGGGAATTAAAACATCTGGAAGTTGATCATGAGATATTTTCTGTTTCTATGTAGTAGAAAAATCAACCACTGGTGATCATCTGTAGCATATGTGACTGAAGTACACGCCAGCTACACGAGACAATTAATTTCTTACGCAAGCTCTCTACTCACTTAACGTGACCGAGGACTTCTAGATGCCCAATTTCTGCGAAACATTGGCAGTTCTTAGGACTAACGTGGATCAGAATGGGCTAAATTACAATTTTATTTATTTATTTAAAATTTTCTCATATTTAATAAGGTAAATTGACAGCATTGTGGCATAAACCTGTCTCTAATAATAATAATAATAATAATAATAATAATAATAATAAATAATGTTGAAATTATTTGGCCAGCAGAAGTGAGAATTTGGCACTTGTACGAGTAGTAATGACCACTCACTGAGCAAGGATTTCTCTGTCGGACAGTTACGACAGTCGGACAGTCTCTGTCTACGATACTTAGTTACAAAATTCCATAAGATGGAAAATTATCAGCCACTGTGGTCCTGTTGCTAACTTCGCGGACATCGGTTCGGACATGTAGGTTCGAGCCTTACTGGCGGCCATCCTGACTCAGGTTTTCAAGATTTTTTCTCAGTTTACCTTGCTAATGATGAGATGATACCTCAATGAAGACCCTACCTTCGTCATCTCTGACCGTGGAAGAGCGACTGCTGAGCGATGTCATTCGTCAACGTGATGACCGGAAACCAATTGCCATTTCCGTCTATTAAATAAAATTAAAGATAAAGTATTTAAGATATGTACATGCAATAATAATAATAATAATAATAATAATAATAATAATAATAATAATAATAATAGTGATGAAATTTGTCATATTGCTGGTTCTAGATCTCGTGGGGAAACTGGCAAAATAGCTGTAGTAAACTGATGTTGCTGGTGGTTTTGTTTCGACACTAAAAGTGGACATTATTCTGGTGTTTCATATTAATTACGCTTCAAAATACTCTTTTTTCGTATTCTATACGTATTTGATACCTCAACCTACTTATCATTTAGAATTCACAATATGTAACATTTTCAAGTTCATTTAGCTTCTCAAAGTATCCGGCTTTTTAACCATCCCTTTAATTATTTGCGATTTTCTCCTAAGTACACTAAATCTGGATTACTGTAATCGACAATATGTGTTGTACATTAATTAAAATGTGTTTAAGTTGGACTTGTAGCTGTTTCCTGCACTACAGCGCCAATAAACTTAATTAATTATTAAAGAAGAATAAATAAGCGGTTGGTATATTAACACCGAGATTATAGATTTACTAGATATAATAACTAATGACGTTCTGACCTCTGATCAAAGTCAGGAACTTCAGGTCAATGTGCAAAAACAGTTTGACACAACAAGAGCTTTCAGAAACCGCATATTAATGTAAGCATGAATGAAGGCAATTATACTGATTCAGACATTATCATATTCTTGGACAGGTTATTTGATCTACAAAACTTACTTTTTGCTTATGAGACGAGGTAACAAACGAAAACCTCACATGCCCATTTTTTTAATAAAAGAAAAATGTTTTGTTCTTTATAAGACCTAAATAAACAGCTGCATCCAATGATACGAAGTGATTTTCCGAAAAACATACTTATCCCATCATAGCATGTACTTCCTTGATAAAATTACCTTGCATGATTCACTATAACTCTTCATTAAGGTCTTAAAGAGATCAACACTTTTTTTATTTTTATAAAAAAATGAACATGTGAGATTTTGCTTATTACTTCCTCATTTGCCAGGAGCCATCTTTGAATATAAATTAGAGATGGCCATTTTCGAAAAAAGTGTTTTTCGATTTTCGAAAGGAAAAAAATTGCATTGTCTTTTTCCTTTTCAAAAAAATATTTTTTCCAAAAACTTGTGGCCAGCCCTGATTGAGACAAACAGATTTCACGGAATACCCGAATTATCTTACACCGTAACCAATACGTACGTACTGAACGTAGTTCGGGACTTTCGCTAAGTTCAATCCTTCTTTCATATTTCTTAAAACAGCACGTGTATAAGAAAAAGAACTGTAACATTAATTCATACCCAATGCGGTTACTGCGACTGACTGTTAAATAAGCAAACACTGCTGACATTCAGCTTCAGCCAACATAGAACGAGAGCTAATTTTATATCTATAACTACAGAGAAACATTAGTTACATCCAAGTTCCGTGAGTTACATTAACTGTATTATCAATATTTTATTCGTTGATTTTTTTTTGTTTCATCAAAAGTTGTTTTCTTTCTTCGTCTTTTGATTTTTTTATATTTCGAACAATTTCTAGTTTTTCGTATATTGTTTTTTTTTTATTTTCGTCTTCAAAATGTTTCGTTTTTCTTCTTTCGATTTTTTTTTCATTTTTCGATTTTTGCTTTTCGATAAAAAATGCAATGTCTTTTTCGTTTTCAAAAATTTCTTTTTTCGAAAAAGGAAAACTTTTCGAAAATTTTTGGCCATCCCTAATCGAGATATCGACGGATAACATTAAAAAGGATTTTCCGTTAACGGAATCATTTAACGTTAACATTTACGTTAAATATAGTTACGTTCTTATTTTTAAGCTTCTTTGATTTTTCAAAACTTTCGTAGCAGGGAGGACCTGCAGATTAATTTAGTCGATGAAGATCGTGGCAAAAAAAAAATAACGTTGGAAGTGAACTTCATTTATATCTGTGCCGCAAGGTACAACTCTTTCCGCTTCTTCATCCAGGTACTCTGGCTGAGACGTCTTCTTCATGAGGCGTGATACCCATTTAAATTCTCGGGCAACTTTAATTGATTGATGGTAAAGAATTCCTAACACCATCACATACTAAACTGAAATAAGTAAAGGGAAATTCTGGTACCTTGGAACACTTTGAGATACTGGAAGTTTACCTCGCATACAAGGGATTTTTTTTTTAGATTCTCGTCCACAAGGGGAATGCGGAGATCCAGCTTACTAGGTAAATGAAGGAAAAATGTACATCTATTACCAATTTTACTATTAGAGTCAACTAACTATTTTCGACGAATTCCTCATGTTGGGATTTAAGTTTGGTCCAATCAAATTGCCAAATTGTTATTTATCTATTGCAGACGCCAATGTCGTTGTTACTGGTGTAGAGGATAACGGCTGTAACAATGCACATATACACGTGGTTTTGCACAGCATATATTGAATTTACTTATTGGATTATACATTAATAATTCATCCTAAAGTACCTGTTGAACGAAGTTCTATTTCTACATCATACACATACAAATCGTTATGATTTAATGTCAGCTACATTTGTCACCACATTACATCCCAGTAATTATAAAATTAGTAAACAAATTCTACTGTTTGCTCTTCTTCAAACGTAGTAACTGACAAATAAAAACTAAGCTAAATGAATTAAACAAAATGAAGACAATTAAGTTAATGTAACATATTCCAGAACCTGGTGAATTTTCTGCTAGAATTTACATGATGCTTTATCCTATCCTATGTATATCGAGGTTCTATATAACATCCCTTTTATTTGGAAACAGAATGAATATATTTATAATTTTAATACAGTTTACATACATCTAATGCATACCTTTAATATCATTTCGAAAATAATTCATCTAATTTGGAACAGTTTGTCTCGTAACTTTGAAATTTCAGTTTCGTGTCAAATAACATCAAGCCTGTCAGCCCAATATAATTCCAAATAATTTGCTTCATTTAACCAACATGCCCAAACTCATCATACAAAATAGCAACGAACTTCATCAATGTAACACAACATATTTTCTATTTGTTATTTTCCTACTGGCAATAGCAATATCGAACAATACTCAAACCTCTATAATATCGTTGTGCTGTAACATATGTGTACCTTAACAAAACTACCTACATGAAAGCCCTCCTACATCAGAGCAACAAAGTTCATTAAATAAGTCCTCTGTTTTACTGCTGTACTATTTACAAAGCCTATGTATTTAGACTTGGAACGTTTCTGCAATGTATCTTTTTTTCCTACAAAAAGCAGATACATCCCCGTAAACGTAGTCTTTTCCTAAAGATAAAATATACGTATCTCAAATTGAACAAATACGTTTAAAACGCTTTAATTCACATTATTCGTATTAAAAATTCATATTTGAATTAATTTACAGCCGTTATAGTAATCTCTGGCTTATATCTTCATCTTATAGCAGTCGAAACTAAATCACATACCAGAAACCATTCCTTGCTATAAAGTCTTAATACCAGAAATTATCGCTAACTTTTACATATGAATATATTTTTTATATGGAATACATTTGGAATCTGAATCCCACCGGTACTAATAAGCAGGAATTGTAAGAAACACCAAGCGCAAAGAATCGAACATATCCATGTACCGAAAAGGTTATATATTAAGTGTGTTTTCTCTTGTGACCATCAAGATGATGTTTCCGGCGGAACGTTCCCCACAAATTTCACAACATAATTCCTTTTCTCCCGTGTGAATTAAGTGGTGGTTATTAAGGGCAACAGCTTGTGTGAAAGATTTAGGGCAATACTTACACTTATACGGCCGGAACCCAGTATGAATCCTTGTGTGCAAAATAAAATGGTCTCTGCAATTGAATACCCGCCCACAATCATTACAAATGTATTCGTATGGTTTCGTATGACGATACATATGCAACCTTAACTTATCTTTAGAAAAGAACGTTTTATTGCATTCTGCGCAATCGTACTTTTCCTTTCTATCATGCATATATACATGTGTCTTAAAACCTGTATAAGATGTTAGTGTCTTCGAACAATGTGGACAACAGAAAGTTTCTCTCTTCATGTTGTGCACTTTCAAGTGTTTTTGTAGATTGCCTCTACCAGCAAAAGACTTTCCGCATTCGCTGCATCTGAATGGTCTTACTCCAGTGTGCAATATTAAATGTGTTTTTAAACTCGCTTTCTCTGTGAAAGAATTCCCGCAAGTTTCACATCGATATCTTCTGTCTTTAGAATGGACGAAAGAATGAGTCCAGAGAGATGACTTTTGCGCAAAACTTTTACCACAAACGCTGCAGACAAATGCACGCAAAGCGTCGTGAATTCGCATGTGATTCTTCAATGATTCTTTACAACTAAATGACTTGGAACATTGATTACATTTGACTGCCGATTCCTTCAAATGAACTTGCTTTATGTGGTAAATTAACTTACACTTATGTTTACAGCTCAACCCACAATAATTGCAAATAAATGCTTGTTTAGTACTGTGCCACTTCATATGATTTACATAGCTAGACTTAAACAAAAACTTCTTATAACATATCTCGCAACTGAATGTGTAGACAAGAAAATGTTTAATTGTTTTGTGATATTTCAAACTTCCAGGTTTTGAAAATTCTCTACCACAGTGTTCACATTGGAATAAACAGGAAACAATATTACCACCTTCGTTTACATTTGATCTACTCACAGCCATTTCTCTCTCAGGAATATTAGTGTTTAAAGAAGCATACCTTGCTACATCAGAAGAGATAGTTTCCCCTGCACACGAAGTATTTTCATCTCTATTTATCTCAACTGATTCCATATCATCACTGAAAACAAAAGACATTGTGTTTAGTAAAACTAAGATAAAACTTGGAAATTATTTTCGTCATTGTCATTTTGTTCTGTTTCAAAATAGTGTGCATATAATTAGAAAACGGCTTACCCAAACCAAAGCAACAATACTTATGAGCTTCTGTTTCGCAAAATTCAACACGCTCATGAGAAGAAGTATACACTGACTTAACCCGAATTACTAATATATTATATAAACACTTTATGAACCTAGAAACTTAAGAGCTTGATCTTGCTGAAGCTACTGCTGCCATTTAATGTTTTATGGGTTTGAATTTGAGACATATTAGACTTTTCATGTATATATGCCGAAACTTCTTGTGCGAAAGTAAAATACATCAGGTTTCATCCATGTTGTAATTCATTTACGAATCGGGTTTGAGAGCTTTGGACTACAGCGCTACACGAACAGTTAAAGGGAACAACGTACCACAATATGCAATTTCCTAATAGCAATATTCAACACAGGATCCCGCAAACAGAGCGATAACCATTTGTTAAAACTAGGGTAAAATATATGGACTCAAAATTAAATTTGAGGCCGATAAACAGATAAAAAAAGGAAATTGCATACCAATTTTAATCACATATGTTACAATATATCGTAAAATACGCTACGATATGGCGCTCAAAGTGTCATAATTCCTTCGAATAATCGAAAATAAAAGTTTAGAGCCGATACAAAAGTCCAGGTTACACATTAAATGTGTCCTCCTTACAAATAAAATGTAGATAATGATGACATTACTTATACTTATCCGAACGTTGATATTGTTTTCACGCTGTAACCTATCATTATAGATTTGTTAGATGCGCGGAAGTAAATCGCGACAAGTGTGGAACAGAAATATGCAATGAACCTGAAAGAACTACAGCAGATAGAAGAGTAACAGACGGGCAAAGCGTCTCATATATCTATATCAACGAGATATTATAGACACTTCCACAACATAACCAAGATGTTGAATGAAATGTTAAGTTTTTTTTAAATATATGTACCGTGTGTTGTATGAAACAGTTACGTCGACTACGAAAGAGTAAAGAAACAAAGGCGGAGATCACCGTAATGCGTATATAGAGAACCGGTAAAGCAACTGATCACCGAAGATGTTTAGAAGAGGAAATCAAGAACTCGGAACATAATGCAGAAGAATATCAAATTTAGGAAATTCTTTACGCTAGTTTTGTTTTTATTATCTTTTTTCCAACTGTTTGAATCCGTAACTATCATCAACTCTAAATGAGGAAATGTTTGATGAAATTAGGGTTTCCCACTTATATTAAGAAACAGGCACAAATGAACTTAATTTTGCCAAATCGAAATACTACTATTTTATGTGCTATTTTGTCAGCTGGTTATGTTACCTTACTGTGTACAAGACCTAGTAATAAACACATCTAAAATGTTATCTATTTTTGTACTTCCATATTCAGGTGTATTTTGTTAACTTGCATTTCAAAACTACACCATATACAGCATTGAACATACGGGCCGGGCGTAAGCCATAGTGCTGTTGCCGCCCATACTATTCATTTTATCTTACGTTTGAACATTTTAATAACCATAATGTTTATGGAGCATACAATTACAAAGTAGTAACAATATAACGACACTTAGGTCCTGTTGCAATATTTTTACCAAAGAGTGACAAAGCAGTTAGTTCTCCAGTCAAAACACTAGATAAACCTTTTTTAAACAGTGCGTATATTAGCATCTATATCAGACTAACGTTTTCTGAAAACACCTGCAATAATAATAATAGTAATAATAACGTGAACACTAGCTCATGAACAGACTGGCAGAACAGTATGGAAATAATGAGGAACTTGACCTTATCAAAATAAACGTGTTAGAACTTGTACTGAAGGAGAGGGAAGAGTTCCCCAGATTATATGGTTGTGGTTCCGCATGCATGGCATGGAAATGAAAATGTTGCGAGACGTGATAGGTTGCAATTAAATTCGTCGACCTTTCTAATTAAGAACTGATGACAAACACATCTCAGAATTCTCGAAAAAAATACGACCATCACAGCAGCATGGTAAAGACTGTACCCTTACTTGTGGATACTATCGAGAGAAGCAAAATAATGTTTTAGATTCGGTTGTTCACGACTATCGACATGTAACCATGGATATATATTCAGTTACACCAAGTGTCTCAGATCTTATCAGGTAAACACATTCTACACATGCACAAGTTTGGCGCAGCGCTGTTTGACACAGAAGTATCTTTGTGTTAAGTGTTGTAAATTTGATGCTCCATTCGCCAACCATATATGTTTACCTACAGACAGCATCACTCGTCAGAAAATACGACTTGTTTTTCACTGCACCATTATTAGGCTGACAAAACTAGAGGCCAGTAATAATTTTAGATATCATTAAGGCCTTCTCCAAAATCTTACTCCTGGGGACCATGTGTAGCAGTGCTCCCTTCATTCTAATCAATGATACTGAATTCTGTGCACCAGTGTTGGTTAGAGATAACTGGTACATTGCTGGCGTTTCGTTTTCCCGTTTGGCCAATAAAAGGGCCCTCTCTAGCATCAAGACCTAAGCCGGACAATAATTTTCAGTTCTAAATTTTCATATACAAGCCAGATAATTAGATCGGTCATTGTATGTAGGGCAGATGTGACATTTTGAGGAATACGACATTAGTTTTAGGAACTGCATACGCGGACCTATTATTCAGTTTAGGTATCAGTCGTTTTGTCATTGCTATGATGTAGGGATTTTCATGTATTGTTCTGTGTAGAAATAAAACACGAAACTTTCTTCAAACACAAAGTTTGAATATGTTTTCACAACCTCTCTCGGCTTTTGCACTGGGCAATCTAATTTCTGTGTTTACAAGGTGTTGCCACCCATGGTAGTGTTCGACCACGTCTTGATACACGCTGGACATATAGCGTCTTTATATTTCATCGTGGTTTACACGGCGGGAAATCTACGAGGTTTGACAGCTTATACACGTATCCGGCCAACAGTGGCGAGTATGCTTCTTGACGATGTAAGCGCAGTTCATTTCAACCTCGTGGTTCTCATATAATTATGACAGTCTTCCTTTCTCGCTTTTCACACATTGCCACTAAACACTCACACTTCCTTCTTCTGTACTACCTTATATTAATGACATCTCACTGTTTGATCTTTAGATGCACATGACTTTTATACATTTTTGTTCCTACATATATTAAAGTGTATTAACGGATTTTAGATATTTGCAGCCTTGATATTTAAACAATTTGTAAAACACCATTTAGACTCCTTGGCCAAAGCAACACACTCAACACTCTTGCCTGGCTGGTCCGTGAGCAAAACCAAGTATGCGATTTTGGACTTAAGTATAGATCCAGCAAAAGTTTCAAAAATAAGAGTAATAGTTTGGTTCCTCCCTAGTACGAACCTCCTAGTAGTTTCAAAGCAGGAGCTCTTATTCCTTTGATCGTACTACTAGTTTCGTCTTTTTCACTAGAGAACAAACGTTGACCTCTCAGGATATATATATTTGGGTAATATACGCGGTATATTTGATCCTTTGCGACCGGTGATAGAAGATCGAACACTATTTTTGTGAAGTTATCATAAATCTCTTCCCTTCCTGTCGTAAAATCTGACGATGTTATATTCTCTTTTTCTTTAGAAGGACACAGAAAATATTTTTGGACGAATATTACCAACAAAACAAAGAGGGGAAAATGATAACAAAGAGAGAGAGACAAGCGGCATCAAAGGGAAGTCAGTGTTGATCAGTTAATTCACCATTACGTTTACGAACATCACTACTCAATTTTTACTTCTTTAAGTGAAACTTGAGAATAATATAACTTAGAAGCGGCAGGTTACTGATCAGTGTGTTTTTCTTTTACTCTTAAATTAAATTCGCATTATTCATTCTATTACAATGTTATTAGTTTTTCTTTAGTGATTCTAAATATAGCTAAATGGGAACGAATTTACGGTTTTAATAGTGAGTGGGGAATTAGTATTGTTTTGTTGAATACAAAGACAAATATGTGTGTTTACTGTCTAACACTAATGTGTTTAGTTCTAAACGAAAGTAATATAGAACATTTTTCAATGAAATACAAAAGCTTCAAAAGCGAATTCCACTAAATTTTGAATACTCCGTCACTGTTCAGATCTGACCCACTATCCGTCAAAACCTTAATATTAATTTTCATAAATAGTTCTATTTTTTATCCTTGTGTAAATCAAGCACACAGTTTCCGAGGAAAGTATCTGTAGTTAACAACATATCCGAACAAACTCGCGTTTGAAACAGGTTGCTAACTAATCCACACTTTAATACGCAAGACCAGTTGTCACGAACCCGGTTCTACACATCTCTGCTTTGGGTCTCCAACATAACTGGATTATAAGACTTTGAAACAATGACCAAGCTTTATTTTTCACGCTGTACATGTTATTCTCTCGTTTAGAAAATATAACACAATATGCCTGTCAGGCGATCGTACAAACTATTAGCTGAAGAGTACAACAAACCAAAATTTCGCCAAATTCGTTATAAAGAGTATGTGCCAAACTGAAAAAAAATATTCTTATACTGAGATCGCAGGTAAACGAGGGACAACGATATAAAATAAGAATTCCCACAATATTTATATGACATATTTGCTGAAAGAAAGCAGTGTCTTCCATAAATTTAAATGTTTAGACAAAAGGTCGCATTCAGCTAAACCTGATTAATATTTACTACCATCTTTTATTCCTGTAGTGTTGTACTGAAACGCACAACAACATGAGTCACTTATCGACCCATCGCGTGGTATATCGAAATATTTAGTAAAAAGAACGTTTCACGAACACTTTAACTATATAGTCCCACAAACTGAAGCTTGTTAACAAAAATTGTTTAAGAATTGTATATTAGGCAAGAGGATCGGATATATAAAAGAATAGGATTCGTGGAGTCTGATAAACTAGTACAGTGTCTCCAAGATTTTGGGTTAGAATCCTGACTGAGGAATAAATATTTGTGGATTTTAAAAGCTTAAGAGCTCATAGGATAGAAACAAGCCAAAGCAATTACTTACTCTGATGATCCAAAATACAAAGCTTACCAAAGTTCATACAGAAAGAGATGCAAGATCAAGTATAGCATAAATAGATTTAATACTAAAGCATACCTTGACTCCTCATCCTGTGTAGTAAAGTCAGACTCCATTGGTCTTCCTGAACTTTCGGATACTGCACTACAAATGTGTATGGTTTCATCTTTAGGGTTGTTACTGATGGTAGATACTGTTTTTCTTATAGTCTGCGTTTTTGAAACTTCTACCTCGGATTTCATACCAACAACTAACTGCTTATCAGCTTTTGAGTGAACTCCATATAATTTGTCCACAGTTGTTAAAATGCTAAGTTTCTTCAATAATATTCTGCAGTTGAGATTGCCCACGATGTTCTTCTGGTCAACTTGATTTTTTTCACCTATCAAACATTTACTCATTGGTTTATTATCATTCACAAGAGAAAATAACTTTTTTGAAGATTTAAGATCAACAGCTACAGACCCGCTCGTATTAAAATATTTCATATCTATGTTTTCAGCTGAAAACTTCGGGAAACTTTTATTTATGATATTTTCAGCGGAATTATATGGTAAAGACAATCGTTCGCAGCGAACAACAGCTTTCTTTAAAGGGTACAATGTGTTTTCCGTCTTTATGATTCTATGGGTATCACTTGCATATAAACCGTCATTCATAACAGCCTTGATGTTGTTTGGTTGAAATTTATTTTCTTCTTTATACGCACACTTAACTATTGGGTTATCCTGCTTGACAAGAGAAAGCACACTCACTGGCCGACTATTGCCCACATTTACCCGCCCGCTAGGTTTACAGTAATTCATATCTATATTGCTCACCGAAAATTTATCTCCTTCGCTGAGTTTGTTTATGCTGTCTTCCAGGTTATGTAATAAAGGCAATTGTTCGCAACGGACAACTGCATTCTTTATATGGCAAAGTGAGTTGTTTTGGTGGATACTTCCACTGGTCGCAACAACATTAAATTCGCGTTTTTCAACACTCACAATGCTCCTTGCTTCAAATTTATTGTCTGCGTAACTGACACATTTAAGTATTGGCTCATCGGGCTTCACAAGAGAAAATACACTAAGGGGCAAATCAACCTTTTGATCAGTTTGCATACAGTTTATATCAGCATTGCCAAATGAAGCTTGCCCAAACTTGGCGATATATTTCTTTAAGTTATTCTTATCAGTATCAAAAGGCAAACTCAATCGTTCGCAAAGGACAACAGCTTCTTTGATAGGATATAATGCATTATCTATCTTAATACGTGTATGAACGGTACTCATGTTGAAATAGTTTAAGGCAAAAACCATTTACAGACGTTTTGTTATGCTGTAATCATTTATGCGCTGGCCTGCAAATCTAGAGCAGACTGAATATTCAGTCGAACAACACAAACTTGAAAACTAATGAAAATTCATTCGCAACTAGCAGTTTAATATGACAGATGTTTACATAACTTTATATTTTGATTTCTTGCTAGAGCAGACATAATAACTGTTTCAGTACTTTTACGGTTTTTGAAACAGCAAAATGCAGATTTCCATCACAAACATATATGCTGTGTATATTACTCTGAAGACTCAACCTGTTCATAACTTCGATGGAAACCTGAAAGCTGAATATATATCGTCCTTCGATTTTCCTGAAAAGAAAAAAAAATACAATTTCAAAATGAAGATGATAAAGGGCAATATATACAATAATATATACAGCTGCAAATCACAACGAGACGAAATAAACAATATCTTGCAACTAAGAGCATACTTCTATTACATTTACCTTTGTCATCGCTCTAGCAACGACTGTATACTATGCTAACACAAACCAGTTTTCCGTGATCAAGCTACATATAACATGCCGTGTCCTTTATTAGCGAATTATGTTCGTCTAAGCCATTATGAAGAATATGGAAGGGCGGTAATTAACACAGAAAACTATAGAGAAGTAGTTTCTGTTTATATATAGATACGCATTTCTTTCTGACTTCCAGGGAGTTGTTTGACTCGCTGTTGGATGTCTCTAAACTCAATAGTTTTATGTTCTTGAAGATCGTGATAAACTGACCTTCTGTGATTGGTTGAGTTCTTCTTACCTTAAATATGGAAGTATGAACCAATCATAAGCTTGAATTTATCAGGATATTTAAGAAAAAGAACCACTGACCTTATAGCGATCTAGCGGCAAGAGGAGAAACTTCTTCGAAGTCAGAAAGAAATACACAACTATTTATTAATAAAGACTGATCTCTGTGGTAGTTAATGTGAGAGAAATATTGAATGTAAGCGCGGGTTTCATTTCTGAAATTCGCAGAAAATATTCCAAAATCATGCTTTGCTGACCGGTGTGAACTAGTCTGGTAATCATGATATCAATGGTACTGATGCGCTGAATAAAACAGATGATGGTATACACCAACCTTGTCTCCAAAGCACAGATACTTTACTATGTTTAAGCGTAAACAGTATTCTGCAGAAGCTGATTTGAAACCGCTGTTACTAAGCGACCACGGAGTTCATTTTGTAGTGTTGTATGGACAGAACAAATTTCACACATAAACACCGTATGGTGTGTTTATAGCTCCTAGCTGTAATGTATCACCGTTGATTTGAGAGAACCAATGCTTCTGTGCCACAATTTTTCCTTCACGGGTGCATTCACAGACTTCAATTCCAGCAAACCAATGCCACAGAGAAAGCAATATTCTAGTAAAACATATATTGGGATTAACATAGAAAACTGACAGCCACCGTGAACTTCAAGATGGCGGAATGGTAGTAGGTGTGTGATTGTGAGCTCCTGTTTAGATTTTAAGAAAAGAGACATGAAGGGCAGCTAGAGTGAAGGTTAAGGAACTCTGAAGTATGTAACGTTGTGTTAAACAGTTGAAACAAGAACAGTTGCAACAGTTTTAAATTTAACATATATTTGATGTGAAAGATTAAACAATGGCACCTCCAAAACCCCTCCATCGCTGGACAGACCCAAGCGGAGTTCGTAAAACAAGTGTGTGCAGAAGTGAAAGCAGCAGCGCAATCCCCTGAAGCGTTAAATTACTGGTTGATTCAATTATTGAATCAGTTACAAACGTTGTGGTGCGAAGACTTAAGGAGACCATAAAATTTAACACGTAGGAAACAAGTGAACTACGGGCGGAACTTAAAAAGAAAGATGAAGAAATTCAAAAAGTCCGGGGTCAAATTGTGGAATGTGAGCAATATCAAAGACGACAGAACCTACGAATATTTAGAGTCAAAGAGTCTGCGAAGGAAAACAGACAGTGTAGCAATAAAACTGTTTGAATAAAAGATAGGCGTGAAAATTGAACAAACTGCAGAGATGCAGAAGCCATCGAATTGGTCGTAAATCTCGGGGAAAAACTAGGGCCCTGATAGTGTGTTTCACCAATTACTGCGCAAAGGCAGCGGTATTTTCCAGCAAGAAGAAACTGAAGAGAACGAACATTACTATCAGAGAAGATTAGTGCAATGAAAGACTCAACAGCTTGCGCTCAGAGACTGAAAAGTCCTCTTACAAACAGATGTGGAGCCAAGACGGAAAAGTTGTTGTCTTAAATAATGGTATAAAAAGCTATGTGTCTACTATGACAAACCTTTCATCACTGTAAAGAGGAAAGAAAAAACATATGAGTTGCGGTGGTGCTGTGTTCTATTCTTATTGTTTTATTATTATTATTGTATCGTTTCGTTTTGTGCTTTTGTGACCAATATATATATATATATATATATATATATATATATATATATATATATATAGATCAAAATATTAAATGCTCATGAAATATAAATTACAAATGCTATAAACTGGAGCCACAAGCGGTAAATTAAGCTTCCGGCAATATTTAGCTGGTCTATTACATAATTTATTGTTGTGAGTGTATTGGTGCATAATACCAAATACCAAGCATGTATTATTTTAGTGTGAGTGTTAGTGTATTTTCTATAATCTACTTTGTATGTGTGAATGCAGTGAGTTAGGAGAGTTTCGGTGATTTTTGTGTGTCATTTATTGTAATGGATCAACACAACTCAAGATGTAAAGTAATTAACTCATTGACATCTAGCACCAAATTAATATAGAACACTACAAATCGTACACAATGTTGGTGTGGCAATCTGCAACAAAGAAAAAGGTAAGACTATAGATAAAGATTTTTTTAAGTTTATAACTGCAGTAAATATTAACATATATCGCAACCCTGTTTAATAGAAGTAACAGCAATATCGCTCTAGCGGCGATCTGGAAAGAGTTGTTGTATATTCTCAGAAACATCCTCCCGAGGCAAAGGCTTGTTCAGCGACCTTTACACGGGGAAAGCGTCCCAATAACGGTAGGTTTGAGGAATGTAGGTAAACAATTTTAACAAGTGTGAGTCCAAATTCAGTGTAGTTCATTTTAATGCCCAATCGTTGCTCGGTCATTTTGACGAGGTTTTATCCATATTTAATAACGTTAAGGTTCAAGTTATCAAAATTTCGGAGACATGGGCGAAATAATCGATTCCATCATCATTGCTGAATATACCTGTTTATAATTTATTTAGGGTAGACAGGGAAGGGAAGGGTGCCAGGAGCATTGCGCTATACGCCAAGCAGGGACTGAAATACAAAATAATCTCACAGTCTCCCAGTCAATACTCAGGCCGTATAAAGTTCTTGGTAGCTGAGGTATCTGTTAAAAGTAAAACGATAATGGTTCTGTTGTTTATCGACCACCCGAAATAACATTTTTAGAGGACCTCGAAGAAGAACTTGCAAAGCATGCCTCAAACTACGATAAATAATCATAATTGGAGACTTTAATACAAATCTTGACTCTAAACTCAATATTAAAGCTGGCATAAAGTTTAAGGAAGCTCTTAGTTTGCTTAATTTAAATACCATATTTTGCCTTCCGAATGCACTTACCATGTGAACCAATCGCATTCATTGCTAGATTTGATTATAACAAAGACTCCCAATAATATTGTAACACATGACCAAATTCCAATCAGCGGTATTTCAAACCATGACTTAATATATGCATCTTGTGAATATAAATTAAAAACCTTACATACAGTAATACTGGAACATATAGAGATTTAAAGCGAATTGAATCAGAAGCCCTCACTGATGGTAACGCACTGAAAATTCCGTGGCGTTAAATTGAATTTTTAAATTCGATAGAGAACAAAGTGAGTTCATTCTTCAGTTACTCGATAAACATGCCCCTGTGCGTACTAAGTGGATGAAACACAAACCTGCACCACTGCTAACAGATAATATTAATTTACTTAGGTCTCAAAGAAATTTTGCTTATCGCAAGGGGAGAAAAAGTAGAGAAGAAGCCGATTATGATAGGTATCATGTTCTCAAAAACAAAACAAATCAAACTATTCGAAACGCCAAAGTTAGATATACATACAGACGTTTCCAGAATCAAACATCCACAAAATCCTTATGCAACAGTATAAAGGCTTTAGGAATAGTAAAAGATAAACACCAACTCCCTCTTGACTTGTGGTCACCAGATTAGCTAAACGAAGAATTTGTTACACATTACTTTGCAATAAATAGTAGGCAGAAGGAGGAAATACTAAAAGAACTAGCTTCAACAACATCTGTAGACGTGCCACATGAAAAATTCTACCTCCAAACGGTGACGACACAAGAGGTCGCAAGAGCGATTAAGGGTATAAAGTCCAATGCAACTGGAGTTGATAATATATCAATTACATTATTAAATAAAATATGTCGTGACACCAATACTAACACACATTTTCAACTTCTGTATATACACTGGGACCTATCCGTCACTATGGAAAATGTCGCTAGTACACCCTATTCCCAAGAAAAGTAAAATTACAAAACCCCAGGAATTACGACCAATAAATATTCTCCCCGCAATATCAAAAGTTCTCGAAAGAATAGTCCACAACCAAATTATTACTTACCTTGAAACTAATAAGCTTCTAATTCCAATCCGGCTTTCGGAGAAATCACAGTATTATCACAGCCTTAGCAAAGATGATCGATGACATAAAAGTTTCAAACGACAGTAAGAAAATCACAGTGATGACACTTTTAGACTACAGTAAAGCTTTCAGGTCTGTGGATTTAGATATACTTGTTTGCAAACTGCAGCAGTACAATTTCGCTTCAATGGCATGTGAGTGGTTTAAATCATATCTGTACAGTACAAAGCCGGCGGTAACAGTGACAAATGAAATTTCGAGCTGGGTAGATGTAAAGTATGGTGCTCCTCAAGGATCAATTCTAGGTCCCATTTTGTATTGCTTATATGTAAATGACATAAGTAAAATTATATCACACTGTCAGTTTCATTTATTTACTGATGGCTTGCAGATCTATATACAGGGTGATCGGAAACACACAGACCAGCTAATACATAAAATGAATAATGATCTAGCAGCAATAGCCAAATGGTCTCGCCAGCATGGCCTACATCTAAATCCGGGAAAAACTCAGTCAATAATCTTCAACAACACGAAATTATCACACACAGATACACCTAAATTAAAATTAGAAGACTCTAACCGTTAGCGAACATGTTAAGGACTTAGGAGTTAGAATGGACGAGACATTGTCCTGGCGTTCTTACGTTAAAGAAATATGTAAAAAAAAGTTTACTTCACACTTCACGCCCTGAAACGCATTCGCATTTACACACCTGAAAATATTAGGAAAATACTTGTTGAAACTATAATTATGCCCATTATCGACTACAGAGATGTTCTTTACAGTGACATGCCAACTGATTTATCAGATCGACTACAGCGCGCACAAAATTATTGCATACGGTAAGTTGTCGGGGCAAGAAAATATCACCATGTAACACCACACAGGCTAAAATCGAACTGGCTAGACTTGAAAACAAGAAGAGTACCTCACATTGCCTATCAAGTTCATAAGGCAGTAATGAAAACTAGTCCTCAATATCTATTAGATCACTTTCAATACCCCTGTGATACAAACACAAGCAGACGATTTGCTAATCTCTTAGTTATACCGAGACAAAGAACATGCCAGTACAGCAAGGCTTTTGTTGCAACGGGAACACGGCTGTGGAACTCGTTGCCTTCAGAGCTCACGAAAAAGAAATCAAGCGTAATATTTAAAAGAAAATACAGTAACATATTAGTAGCAGAAATGAAATCCAAATACTTGTAATCTTCCCATCATTAGATAGAGAGAAAAAATAGCAGCAGTTCTCCATCATTCTTGTTGAATTCGATGTGCACAATTGTGTGAATACATGAATTAATTTATAACTTATAGAAATGAACTAATATTTTTTTGTTGTTGTGGTATATGACGGCAGTATATAATATGTTTCAAACCTATATTAAGTATCCATGTATGTATGTATGTGCGTGCGTGTGTGAGTGGAATACGATTTTTTAATGTTTATTTGGATCCTTGTTGTAAGTGTAATTGATGTATAATGTTAAATGTTTAATCGTGTTACTGGTAATGTGGAAGAGAAGGGTACATAACCTTGACTTTATCAGTCAAATAAAATAAAAAAAACTATATTCGCACCCGGATCTTTCAGTTTCCTTTCAGGGCGAATATATTTTCCTAAAGTAAATGCAGCATTTGCTGCACACAAGCTTGTCTTATGGAAAAGGTTGATTATGTCATACTGCATGACTCCAGAAGACTCTTGAAAAACTTTTAACTTGAGTGCTTTCATTTAATGACTTTAAATAAAGAGACGCGCAAAGAACATTCAACGTATACATAGAATTAGCCGCACCACGATTGTGCAATTGACAGCATTTCCGACCTGAAACTTGAATATACAAGTTCAAGTCATAGTCAGAGACAGTCAATTGTTGTAAATTAGTTCTAACATTTGCTAGATAGAATTTTGTCTTGTTAAAAATATTTCAAATTATATTTTGTTTATATTGAACACGAAATATATACGGGCCGAAACGGGACGAGATGACTGGAGGATACTACACAATGAAGAACTCCACGGACTGTACGATTCACCAGGTATCGTAAAAACAATGAAATCGCGACGGCTAGGCTGCGCAGGTAGCTCGGATGGGGGAAAAACGAAGAATATATTCTATCCTGGTTGGAAGGCCGGATGGAAGGAGGCCATTGGGAAGACCGAAACGTCGTTGGGAGGACAATATTAGAAGAGATCTTCGAGAATTAGGTGTTCGTGATAAAAATTGGCTTGATATTGCCCAGGATAGAATCCAATGGGGAACGTTTGTTACTGTGGCGATGAACTTGCGAGTTCCATAAGCCATAGAGTTAGTTATATTGAACAATTGTTTCTTATAACTGACAGAATAAACCTAGGTGTTGTCAAATGGAAAATCCTACTCGACTCTCAATATTTTACGCACTTTAAACACAAATATTGAGTCGTAAAGAACTAATTGGAACAAAAAGGTACTACAACAAATGTGTGCTCAGATACTCTTAACACTAGATTAGGGTCCTGTAAGTCATACATTATTGGAGCATTATCTAAAACAACACACAACATAGTACAAATATTGTGTTGACACTGTTTTCTAAAAATCTACATATTTGGCAATGTCTAACGATATGGAAAAAAGTTACTAAAAACAATTTAGTCATGTCAAAACAACCATGTCAACTCTCAGAGTCCCGCATTTAAAACAGTACAAATCTCAAGTGAGAACAAAAAATGAATCCAGACGCGGTGGGCTAATATTGACACGCTGATCTGGTCTTGTTAACGTGGTTTGAATCAACGAATATTGTGATTCTTGGGATTCTTTGAAGAGTGAACTTATGTAAGAAGACTCCATTAATGAGATTTTTAAAGGAGTTTAACCCTGAAATTCATCTGAAAAGAATTACGTAAATGTTATCTTGGGGTCATGAAGACCCCAATAATAAATGCACCTTTAAAGCAAATGTTCTTGCTTTTTAATGAAACTTTTTTTTTTTTTTAAAAATTAAGCTTACAAGGAGCAAATTAACACAAAACTTAATGAAACGTTTATCAAATATAAGTTTGTAAAGATAAAAAGAACGCCAAACTTATTCCTTTTCATCTGAAATACACTTTTAACATACATAGTTAGCAAAACTTGTACACAATGACGTTCCACAAATGACACAAGTATTGTTCACTTTTGCATCCTTGTTTCTACGAAAGAAAGCACAACGCTTTCGTTTGCTTGTTTCTGGTCGTTCAGAAGAAGTCACTGTAACCTTTTCCGCTTCGGCAAGAATCCTGCGCAAAAGTCACGAAGTTTGTGATGTGGTAACTTCATTAGTATCAGACGCATATACGGCTTTACCAAAGCAAATCCAATATTGCGAATGATTTATATTCTTTCCATTCGAATGGAATCCTCCACACTAGAGTGTAGAACAAAAGCATTGATGCCAGCTATGTCTAGAATAGCATAGAATATAGCCATCGGCCAGCGTCTTGTGCTCCGTGCTTTGGAAAATTTGGCGCACATTTGATCCAAAGTGTCCACTCAGGATTTGCTTGAGTTGTAAAAAAACTATTATTTCGGGCTTTCCACTTATGTCGTCAGTTGCATGGCTATGATGCATAGATGACATTAAGATTACAGCTTTTCCTTTTTTAGGCACAAAAGACACCGAAGTTTTCTTTCCTGAAAACCCATACATGGAACTTCCAACCGCTTTAGCCTTGTTCGGAAGAAAGGAAGGTGGGTTTTCTAGTTCATTTCTCTTTCATTGTTCCTACATATGTGAACTGTTTCTCAAGTTCACTAACGAGTTCAATAGAAGAGAACCAATTGTCTGCTGTAACATTTCTGTTTCTATTGGCTATTGGATCTACGAGTTCCAGAACTTTCTCAGTAGGCTGAAACAAATCCCGTGAACGTGGCAATAGAGACTTTCCAGTGTTTACACAACATTCAAATAGTCATTATTTCTGGCATCGGCCAAAATGAACACTTTAATGCCATAATTTCTAGGTTTGGATGGAATGTACATTTTCAAGTTACATTAGCCTCGAAATCGGATGAGAATCTCATCAATGGTGACATATTCACCGGGAGAAAAGTTATTCTTGTAATTGTCAATAAACGTATTGAAAAAGCTCGAAATAGCAGCCAGTTTGTCTGTTTCTTTTCGCCCTTCACGATAATCTACATCATGAAAACGAAGGCAGCTCAGTAGAAGAAATAAACGTCTCATTGGCATCGTTGCACTGAATATGTCTCTTCCAGTGTCATCTTCAGCATAAAGCCCTTGGAGGTTTTCGTGATTGGATTTGAAAATACTAGCCATGTACAATAAACTTATGGCAGTCTTAATTTCAGTGCTGCTGGTAAAATCAACACATGATGGCTTTGACTTATAATTTGCTGCCACTTTTTTAATCTTTACGTTTGTGTAGTTAACGATTTCTTCAATCACGTTATCCGTGTCACTTGAGTTTTTGTTTCTAGCTGGCCCAACAATACCAGGTAAGTGGATTATGATGTGTGCAGGAGTACGGCCACGACCAGCAGGAACCTTTGACCATTTATATCTATTTTTGTCATAAAAACGCCTTTTTGGTTGTCATTGCCATCGTCACTCTCAAAATCAGTACCTTCTGACATTTCACTCTCACTTTCGTGATCACTTGGCACATATTTAGCTTCTCCATCACTGATGCTAATGTCATTTAAAGTGGCTAGTTCTTGGTGTATTTTAGTATCAGTGAGTCCACGGGAAGAAGTCATTCTCGAAGTAAAATAATGCCACTGGTTAAATATAAACTTACGTAAATAACACTTTGGGATCAGCAGCACACCAGGTATCAAACCGCACAAACGGGACTGACTCTACAACAAGACTGCCGTTATTTACGGATTCCTCAATAGATATCAGGATACTACCGTAATAGCCAGTATGCAGAATAAAGCCATCTAGTGGCATTCGCACAAAATATTTCGGTTGGGGTCATGAAGATCCCAAAGTACCACTGGGGGTTTAAGCCTTTATTTCATATAATACACTAAACACGAAAACATTTCAGAATAGCCTTTCTGGGGGCACACTTCTGGTCGCATATTTGCCTTTTTTTCTGGCGAGACAAATTCCATATGTTATTACTATGTTAGGAACTTTTTCAGCGTCATATTTTTCCTGATCTGGAAGGAACACCCTGCATAAACTTGAATTGTATTTATGACTTTCTGTTATCTAAGGCTGATGCACGGGTAGATGAGAGGAAAAGATGTGGCCAGGTGGAAGGTAACATCTCAGCATTTGCCTAGTGTGACTGAGGAAAGCTCCTGGAAAAACCTGTCAGGATTACCGACCGCAGAATCCGAACCCATAACCTACACATAGTAAAACTCCGGGATCTTGCACCCCCAGAAATAAACATCGTTCAAACGCAACCGTGTATAAGGTAATCATTAAATTTGTTTGCCATCCAGATCACCAAGTTGAACTCGGGTCTACAGACCCGTTTACACGTTGCCAAACACGAAGCGAATGGCCCGGTGATCCTTTCCAGTTGCGACTAGCACAGTTTCAGTTAACCCACACCGTGAAAATTTTTCGTCCTTATTACTGAAGGAAAGTAGGCAACAACAGCTGCTTGGAAATCTCCTGTAACTAGGCTAATAAAAACAGCCACCTTGCAGGTTACAGGAAAAGAAATAGTGAAAAGCCTCATGCAGGATTTGAGCACGGGCTCCTTAGTTGGAAACCAGCATTATAGTACCTGGACTAAATCACGACTGAAGAAGTCAGAACATCAAAACAGCATAGTGTAACAAATACTTTTGCCAAACCCCGAAAAGATAAACAAACATTACTACCACTGCTTACCCCATGTTAGTCTAATAACTTCTGTTTGTTAAGTAGGGATCGCAATCTGAATCCACTAAGAAGATTTCCCATTCATTTAAAATGAGTCGTGAAGGGCCGGAGTCCAAAGTTACTAGACTGGCCAATTAAAAAACAAGTTTACCAAAGTTTTTTTTTAATTGTGTGTTTAAAATAGCATCGGGGTACACTTGATCAGAATTGTATGTTCGAATAGCATAAGAAACCGTTTTCTTCTTCTGCGAAAGCAAGAACATCACGGTGCAGGATAGAAATGAGAACCCTCAACCACGTATCATAAATCTCTCATTGATTTTGACCGACAGTTTTCAGACAAACCAGAAACATTCCAAATACTAGCATATATAAGATATTATTACAATATAAAAATCGAAGTTTACAAGTAATTTTACAGAGCATTCGGTTCATTGTTGTTATAGCTGTATTTCTGCTATGGATTCGAGGTTTTTATTCATTCATTTTAGATTTCAAGATCATATTACAAAACATAACGTACAAATTACAAGATCTTGTACTACAAAACAAGTCATAAAATTTTTTGTGACGATCAGGGTTTAAACTAGGACCTTCAGCCTGGTAATCTAAAGTTATAATAGTAGAGCCACAGTAATTCTGCGAAAGTATGGTCAACATGATTTTTGTACTAACATCCGCAGGTCAGATCTTACTTAGTAATTACCATTTACGCCTTTCCTATTGAATCACAGGAATTTCCCGGGACTTTGCTAAATATAAAATCTTGGTTCTGATCTGAATTTTTGATATCAGAATGTTTGCGTGCAGACATTAGAATGTCATCGGTTTTCCCTGAAAACACGGATTCGCCACACTAGTCACCCCAAAGATACTGTTGAAGGGAAATAGTTGTAACTGTGATTTTTGTAAGGATCTCTTCAGTTTCGTAAACACTCGTTCATTAAATTTAATGTGTTTTTAGTAGATGCTGATATAACACGAATAACAAATGTTAATTTTAGTGCCATCAAAGATATTCAAAATTTATCCCAGACTGATTGTATACAATGGATCCAAACAGTCTGTTCCCCGGAAATAATTTATTTTCACTGTTGCGGATGGTAATGGTTTGTTTTGTATCACTAACAATTTCAAACTTCTTTGATACAACAGTTTCAATTTAGTCTATTTTTTCTCTTTTTTACGCCAATAATCAACGGTTTTAGGTGGTTCATTTAATGTCGAAAATTTTTGGGACGTGCTTTTGTTGTCCACTGGATGTCCAAACATGGATCTATTTCGAATGTCCAGTTTCGAACGAGTTTCCGGCCTCAAATGGATGACGCAATTTACATCTATTTGGATATATACCTCTGGACCTTCACTGGATATCCTCTAGATGTCCACTGCTGAATTTGGACATTCAGTACAGTTCTAGACTTCCCACGGATGTCCTTTGCTGTGTGTGTACGAAAATGCTTAAGAAGGTAAATACAAAAGTAGTTTATAGCTTCGTAAGAAACACAAATATTGTTGGCTATTTTAAATACTAATTGATTTTTTTGTCAATAATTCTTTTTATTGCACTTGAATACTCGCCTACAAGTCACGATCTGACATGAATGTAGAGCTAGTACAACTTTACTTTATGTCTGTCTTTAGGGGAAGCACTGAAGAGTTATACACATGCCCCTGCTTTGAAACAAATGGGTTATGCTGGCTAAGTTTAGGTGATGAGTTTTATTTCCAGGTGACTCCCTTGAAACGCAAATAGGATGGCCAGATAATGAAATTTTCACTACACAGCATAGAATAGCTTGTGCGTTTTGCTAACTAACTTAGATCGTAAAAAGCTGAACATACTGCAATGACGTATTTTTAACTTAGAAAATGACCCTGAACGGGCAGGTTTTGGAGTATTTCCCCCATAATTATATTAGCTTCGCACTTATCCAATAAAAATTCAATACTAAAATATTAAATACGGAAATACGAAAATATATAAGGTTAGAGCACTTAATTAGATAGGAGAAACAAAGAACTGATAAATTTGACAGAATACGTTAGTTATCTTCTGATTAGTGGAATACATACAGTCCGTGATGGGTATCTTCCACGAGCCAAAAAAAAACAGATTTTATTGATAATACGATTTTTAGTTTTTGCTTCTTCATCACCAATAGTCACTTTGAGCGTTATATCAGCTTTGGTTAATATTTTAACGAATATAATGTACTTCAAAGCTCTGTAATGTACAACTTCTTAACTTTAGTGGGACCCACTCTTATGATTTTGGCTATCTGAATTTGACGAAGAGACCGTATGAGCTTGCGAAAATAGAGTTAAATATATGCAAACTCTTGGATTGTGTTTTCATTATAGAATAACGCAGTGAATCGATTTATAACGCGTTTTACATTTAGGATTAACGACACTATCAACAGAATGACAGAAAATAAAATGTTATTCCATATATCCGTTCTTTTTATCTTAATACCCTCAATTAAATATTCGAGAAACTATTTGATAAGCAATATGGCACTGTATCAAGAATACTATTTGCAATATATTAGAATAACAAAAATTTACAATAGTATGTATTACATTCAGAGAGTAGCAAACAAAAATTTGCTCTAGGAATGACATACTTTTACAGATACAAACGTTATTGATTTATTCCAGTTTTTTAAAATATATTTGAAGCGTCACTCTTGTGTTTATTATACATATAAAGTTGCTCTGAAAGTACTCCTCTAAATGCTTTGAAAACATTGTGTATAATTGTGAAATTATTATCTTGGGATATAATAGTATATATATATATAAGATATTAAAATAAATTATTTGTAGATATTCACACAATTTTCGTATTTTAACCTGCAGCTGTTTAAATAGGTTTGTGATATTTATAACAAATTATTTACCTGCATAACACACATCTATACTTCGTTCCTAGTAAAATGTACATTTAAAATATAATTTTTACCACTAGTTGTATTATTTAGATGGAACAACACACACAAGTTTCCGCAACATTCCATTCTTCCATGTTTATTGTAAACTAGAATCGCCTGAGTATATGATTACGCAACTAAGTTTTGTTACAGGAAGTGATAATATAGATTTATAATTTTAAATATACATATATTTTTAATAAAAGTTAAAATTTTAGATACTCTAGAAATATGAAGTGATGTTAGATACTTCGAAATAGCAAATACATTATTTCCAAAGTAGCTCGGAAAATTGAAAAGTTTCTTTTCTGATGTTTTTTTCGCTGTATATTTTTTCTTGTTTCTGCACACCGCTAGTTCTGATGGAGGTAAGAACTACACAAATATATCGGTTATTATTTAATCCGTACATTTGCAATGAGTATACCATATTAATTGTGAACTACACGGAAAAGAAGCCCGTAAATTTAAAAGAAAAACGGATATTTTTTTTCTATGAGGTAAAAAATCGTTACTGATTTTATTGATAAAATTCCTGATCACAAATATTCACGGCAATCACAATTCTGACGATTGTATGCCTTAGGTTGAAAAAAGAACGTTTGTTACGTCATGGCTACTTAGCTTTGAAACTTCACACAAAAATAAAGAATTCTGCTGTAGTGAAGTCTACTACAATTCACAATAACTTGCTTATGATTTCTCCCAGTGATTATTGTCATCTTCCAGTGCTGAGATAAATCTTGACACATTTTTTCAACTGTACGTACTTGTGTAGAAAGATTTAAGTTGATGTAAACAAAATAATTATATTGCATGGCGTAAGGAACGTAAATACAAAGTACACTACTGTACTATATTGCTTCCATTACATTTTATAAGTCTGAAATTCTGTTTACTAATGTGTAGGTGATTAAATACTTTCCAAAACTAGGAACAGAATGCCGCATTTAATGAAGAAAATGTATTTTAATTTAGTATATAACAAGCATAAAAGTAAGTAAGTCAAAATCACTCATGCTGTTAGCCCCCAATATGATTCAACACGTCGTTGAAGCCACCACATCTCCTGTAGGCTAGCGCCATCACTATACGACATTGCCTGAACATATCAGTTGAATATATTGTCATACAGCCATTTTTCAGAAGCAGTACAAATAAAGATGCTACTATTATAAATGTATATTTGTAACAAGAAATATTTTAACTATATCATTAAAAATTTTGGTGTGTTCATAATGACAAAACAACACTTCATGCGTCCAAACTAAGTTTTTCGAACGTAGTACACTTAATAGAAAAACATTATGACTTAGTAATGTATAGAACACCAGACGCAAATATCAGTATATTTTTTGAAAACTTCGATAAACTAATTCTCAAATTGCATAGAAGGTATTCCTCACTCATAATATGTGGTTACTTTAATATTTACATAAGCTCACATTTACAAAATAAAAAAAAACTTCATAAATTTGCTAAACTCTTACAGTAACTGTATTTTCCGAACTATCTATGATTCCACACACATAAGCAAAGCTTCTAAGACTGTAATACACAAAATAATAACTAATCTCCCACATACAAGATTTACTTCTTCCAATAATAGATTTTGGTATCAACAAACACGTTGGGCAAAATTGAGTAATTACTGATTTCAAAGTATAAGTAAGCATATCCTCAGTTCAGCTTACCTGCCGCAAATTCGAAGAAAATAATATTAGCAACTTCGTAGATTTATTAGAACGCGAGGAATGGGATCTTAAAAGAAGTGAAGCTCATAACGTTGATAATACATTTAATATATTCATGGAAAACTTTAAGTTGTTATTCGATTCTTGCTTCCCTGCGACTACGAAAAAGATATCACAGAACGATAAAAAGTCATGAATAACAAGCAATATAAAGGTTTCAAATTAAACGTTAAAATTGTTACATCAAAAAAGGATTAAGAACAATAATCAACAGTTCAGAGATTACTATAAAAGATATAAGATATACAAAATCGTCCTTAAGACAGCAAAGAAAATATACTATAGGAATTTAATCACAAAAGCAAAACATGGCAAATAGTTAACAATGAACTCAAAATAGAAAAAAGGCATTTGACGTCACCATAAACAAAAGCATTAGTTAATGATCCTTCAAAAGTAGCTGAAGAATTTAACATCTTTCTGTAACACTGGTACCACGCATCCCACGGCTTCAACAAAGAACGTTCACTTTCTACTAAAAACAACAATAGTCCAATTTGTTTTTATTTGTTGCAAATAAGACAGCTAATGAGTTTCTTGTAGTCATAAAGAAGTTCAAAAGCAGGAAGTCTAGTGGCTACGAAGAATTCCAACAGTCATAGTAAAGCGTTGTTCTCACGTAATTGCCCGGCCAACTGCAGATTCTATAAATTTAACATTTTATTAAGGTAAATCCCCTGACTGTCTAAAGTGGACTATTGTAAAACCACTGTTCAAAAAGCTAATAAAAAGATAATATAAACTATAGGCCAACTGAACTCACCTCAGTGTTTTTAAAACTAGTTGAATCCGTCATGTACATTAGATTAAGAAATCATCTAGAATAAAACAACATACTTGCTAATCCACAACAATATCTCACTGCAATATTCTGTGACCTTAGTAAAGCTTTCGACAGTGTTGATCACGGCATACTAATAAACAAATTGAATCATTACGGCATAAGAGGCACGGCTCTCCTGTGGCTTAAAACATACTTGTCCAATAGAATTCAAGTTGTGGAAATCAGTCACACCAATCAAAACACCGGAATTGTGAGTAAAGTAAATTCTTCGCATACGAAACAAAGCAAAGGAGTTCTACAAGGATCAATTCTAGGTCCTTTATTATTAGTAATCGATATTAATGATCTACCCGAAAATTTAAGAAAGGGAAAAGTCACTCTCAATGCTAATGTTACCAATGTTTTACTAAAATCGACAAATAGTGAAATGCAGCATAACAGTAATGTAACGTTATCTCAACTCACAGATTGGTTCAATATTAATAAACTTAATTGAAATCCAGAAGAAAAAGCAAATTGCATACACTTCCACTCGCACTAATTAAATACCAAATCTCCGCCGATAACATAATGAACAAAAAAAAATCGAATTTTCAACTTCGATAAAATTTATTGCCATTACTGTAGATGACGGATTAAAATGGGATGAACATGCAAGTCACCTGACTAATAAACTTTTTCCGGTTACCTTCTAGATACGAATCCTAACTATTCTCGACAAACTTAGTTTAATATTGGTATACCATGAATTTTTTCACTCTTTGGTACGGTATGGAATAGCATCTTGATGTACCAAATATAACATACGCAAAACATTTAAACAACAAAAGCACGCCGTTAGATTAACCACTGGGAAATCTAAATGCACTTCATGCAGGGGACTATTTAAACAGTTGAACATAATGACTGTAGCATGCGTATATATTTATGAAGTACTATGTCTAACAGACAGTAATACAGATAAAATCGAACATAATGATGACAAGCATGCTTATCATACGACACAAAATCAGATCTAGCTATTCCATACCACAGCACATCTAAGTACACCAGTTCATTTATATGCATAAGGATTAACCTATACAACACACGTCATAATTGGATACGGAACTCACCCAACCATTGCACCTTTCTACAATTACTAAAGATACTTCTAACAAGGAACTCTTATTACAGCGTAGAAGAGTTTTTGGAAGATCCACACTTAGAAAGCTGTTAAACAATATTCAAAATTTTGTAATTGTAATGTATATATCTGATCATATTTGCTTTAGTTTTTACTTATTATTATGATATTTCAATTATTATCACAATATCATTCTTGTAATTTCGCTATATTGAAGTGTTATTTCTTGTTCAGTTTTACTGTCTTAGATTCAGCATTTGTTGTAATTTGGGTGTCATATCGTATTGTGTTATTCAGTTTTCTTTCGTGTTTAATGGTTGTTGTTATTAGCGTATATCTTTTGTTTTATTCGTTGCATTGTGTTGTTAAATTCTTGTTGTAACTGCGTTATCACTTTGTTTTGTATTATTAATTTTTACTGTTATGTTCAATATTTGGTGTCATGATCATTATAGTATACCAGTATATGTATTATTGACAAGTTTCATACCACTGTGCCCTATAGTACTTATGTGGTCGCCGGAACGCAATAAAATCTATCAATCAATAATGTCAGGGGCCCATAATAAAAAATAATGATATCTCCAAAGTAGCATGAGAAATATAAAAAAAAGTTTTTCCACGTCTCTTCCCACCGATATTTTTTTTTTTTTAATATTATGTCGTTCGATCATATGCATTAATACAAATAATGTGAGAAATGCTATTCCTGGTAACCCAGGTATTAACTGTTGGCAACCTTGGTTTTTCATATTTAGCTTTATGCCAGCATCATTAATTCAATTGCCACTTTTTTTACTTCCCATCTAGTTTAGTTGTTATATACTAAACGAATTACAATTAACAAAAAGAATTTTCGAAAGACGACTCGATAAAAACTACGAATACCTTTCAAAGTACCTAATCGACAATTTGAAGATCTTATTTGCAGACAAGAGCTTTGAAATGCAAGGAAAATTACATGCCATCTCATTTGGGATGTAAAAAAAAAAAACGAAAAAAAAATATTTGGAAACTTTTTTCATTTTTTTTGTGCTACCTTTAAGAATTTTTTATTTATTTACTATTTCGAGCCCCTGACATTTCATAATTAGAGTTACATAGTTAAAATGTTTATTCTTGCTACAAAATACATTGAAATAGTATCTTCTCAGGGACTTTGTCTGACGAAAATTACTTGAATTTAGAACTTTTCTCAGCTTGAGCAAAGATGCCTAAAAACCGTCCAACAAACGATAAATGGCTCTTGTGTACATGAGCGGGAAATAGATACATATTGCACATATAAACATGTTTGTTATATACATTTTAGTGCAAATAAATTAAATTTCACTAAATAGAAACCGGAAAAACATCCAACGTGATAAGTATTGAATAAAATATCAATTCAACTTGTGCCTAGCAAACAATATATTCATATATATTTCATTTTTTTCGACTTGTACATTACTAGTATCTTACATACATAATTACATAACGTGTAGGATTGACTGTCGCAATTGTAGACCAAGTGAGGAACAATTCCAGTGTATACAATACTTGCATTTTATATAATAGAGCAAAAATTATTTATTTATATAAATAAATTCCCTATTTATACTAGAGAAAATTAAAAGAAATGAAGGGAACAAAGCAGAACCAGTGCAGAACAGTCAAAGGAAAAAGCAACTCGCACGAAATATATATATATTTTCACTACCTTCTACAAAGCAAGGATATTTTTTATTAGTTTATTGTGCGCTCAGTCCGCTTATTGTTGTCTGTTCTCTTTCAGTTCCGCTTTACACAGTTTACGCGATTTTTGGGTGTATTTCCTCATTTTATAGCGTTTAGAGACTAGAGAATTAAATCTTAGGAAAATGTAAACGTACTTCGTTTACCACTGTATCCAATATGAACTCTATTTATTTACTTTGTTTTCCTAATCGGTCAAACACTGGCAGCTGGTCCATTACTGGTACGGTCACTCTATATGTAAATCGCGACTTAAGGTAGCGAGAGGAAATACCATTTACATTCCGAATAATTATTTATCAAAAGCACCGTCTTTGTATATATTTTTTACGTCTGGTTTATTTTTTCCTGTTTAACTAAAAGCAAAACTCGTATAGAAAATATGAGTGAAAAAATATAACTTTAGTACAAGGGAACAAATGTTTGTAAATAATATATGAGTTTCACTCAAAGGGGCCAAAAATTACCATTATATGCTACGACGAGGCTTTGAACTAATATTTGTAGGTCTTTAATATGACAAATATTTAAAAGGAATGAACTAAAAAAAAAAAAATAACCCGCTTAGTGATGGGGATTACACTATGAAAAATATTTCATAAATGTATATTTTCCTTGAAGAAATAGAGGGACGACACCAAATTCCGGCCACTTAAGGGAAATTCCGAATTAGAAGGTATATAACTCCGCACAAAAGATATGAAATAAGGAAACACATATTTGTAACCCACAAGAAAAATAAAACTTATCAGATAGCAAAAGCTACAACTTTTCAGCCACGGGTTACAAATAATTGGATGCTAAATACCAGTATGCAGCCACACTTGTCAGTGTTACTCAATATATATGAATCACAGATAACATAACGTTCTAGGCATGGAAAACCTACGAAAGAGTTTTAGTTTATTAGTGTTATGCCAACAAACAATCTTGCTTGTAAATATTGTCGTAAGCATTTAAAACATTCGCGTAAGCAGTTTGCTATGTCGTAAATAAAAGTAACGAAGTTACTCACTGAAAGCAATCGCAGGGCAAAGTTAAGATGGGATCTATGTCAACAAAACTTTGGCTCATTCTATAACTTAACGAACTTTTACATGCAGAAGCTTCACACACAAAACAGTGTCCTTCATCTGAACCATGGCATTTAAAACCCTAGACGGTTGCGAAAAGTCACTTTTTTTAAAAACCCGGCCTATTCTCTAATTTAGCCCCTTTCGGGAAAAAAAAAATGCTAAGGCTCGCTTCCTTGTAATCAATGGATCACGGGATCGATTCTTGGCTCAGACAAAAGGTTATGAGACAACGTCAAGCTGTATATCACGTCCTTATTGCATATTCGTCCTATGGTAAGCAATAGCAAATTACTATCGCTTCACCTGTCAGGAGCCTTCGGGTCAGAGCCTTCTTTCGGGCGGAACACCGTCTCACATAAATATATAATTAAACTTGAGAGAATTGTTGAAAACTGGCTTTTCTTCACGCACACCTCAATCTGCGGTATTTTTATCAGGTGTCCGGAAACTGGTTCCATACATTGTAAACATTAAATCCAATTAACAATCATAATTGTCATGTATTGGTTCCACGACAAACTTTTGTAACAGTAATTCAGTCACGCAATGACTATCATAATATTCAATTTTTGAATTTTTCTATAGAGTTTTATGTTCATTCTTAAGTAGTATGTATATTCTTATATATATGATAAAATGTAGCCTATATAATTTTCATGTAATAACCTTGTAACTGACTTGTTTTATACCAAAATACATGTTTGTATGCTACATGGTCAACGGAACGCAATAAATCAATAACAGATATGTTTCGATTGGCTTGTACTGTGATTACCAATGTTTCCTGTTTCAACGTGTGTACATTTATCAATGGGTATCACCGGTATGTTAATTTTAAAAGCTTCATCGATACATAACTGAACTTTCTCTTCCTACTAACGATGTAGATTATGGACTTTGAGTGTGTGTGTTCACAATTTAAACACTCAATAACGGAGTGTCACAAAATTTAGAACAGTCAATGAAAACAGCCTGCTTCTGAACATCGAAACGATTTACTAGAAATATCAGTCGGGCGATCCACTCATCAGAAGCTTTATTTATTTACTGTTAATGCTCTAGTGGCGGGAAACTGGTATCGACACCCTATAAGAATTAACACTAACGGCAGAAAACGTTTTGTGTTCTGCAAATATGTACAAACTGTATATTCTCACAGAGATAATATTGCAATTCTGATTTATGTTATACTAGCACGTGCCACATATTATTATAGTTTATATTCGCTGGATAGTAATGGCTTATCAGGCCTATTTCTGCCTATGTAAATTATGTACCATTATACCCTTGTACATAATGAACATGTAGGTTCTGGATGTCACTTTAGCAACCTTTCTGAAAATGATTAAATGCTGCAAATTAACGTGTTTTCAGTATTATTTCCAATAAGACATTAAAAATTACCGAGTTCCTACAAATGTACGGCGACCACTACAATGTTTGACCAAATATGGAAAAGACAAGTGAGGAGATGACAGCCTATATGATAATAGTAATATAGATTTTTTTTTTTTTTTACGAAACAGAGCCCGAGGGGGTGCAAAATAAATAAAAAAAAAAAGCAGTTCGCACTTGCTTAACTTGAAAATACAACAAATAAACATATTGTTGGTGTCATTGCACTAGTCAACTGAGGATAACGATTGCTCCAGACCAAAATATTCATTCCATTATGTTTAGATGGTTCATTCAATCAAGAGGGGATAAAATAATTATGACTATATTATTTAACTTTACCTTATAATAAATATCTACACACAATTATATTGTATTCGTTGTAACTCCTTTATTCTGTACTCCACCCTCTTCCAATACGTGTTCCCCTTCTTGGTCAGCTACTTCCATATGGTCTTTTGCTGCTAGCAGCGTTTCCAAACCTGGTGCAATAGTAAAATTTATAGAAAATTTTGTTGACGTTATGAGAGTATAAAGTGATGTTTTGTTGGTGTTAAAGTTTGGTGAGGAAATTCTATCAAATAAGTAATGAGGTTCGTATTAACTCACACTGTGTAATATTCTTTAGGTATATTTGAAGTTTTTTTATAATTGAGTTACACTTTCGCTAAAGACATAAGTTATGTAAGGAATTTTTGAGAAAATATCTTATACGGGGAAACAGAAAATTTCCAAAATTTTCGGGAAAACCGTTTCCCTTGTTAAATTGAACCTTGTAGCATAGCTTGTAGTGTCGGAAGGGGGAGGTTGGGAACGCCATTTCCTTTTTCAAATTTTGAATTAAAACTCAAATATACCTGTTTATTATTGAACAATATATATTTTTCTTCTAATCTATTCCTCAGAATTTTTCACTAATTTCATTTCTCAGAATATAGATGTGTATAAGTAATTATTCTTTTTCTTTTTTTTTCAGGAGATGCACAAACGGAGAGGCTGAAATTTGGTAGAAATAAAAATATAAAGAACTGAAGAGAAAAAAATTGTACACGGGAATATGTAAAGATCTTTTTAAATAGAAGGATATTCAACAAGTGTAAAGAAAGTTTCATTTTTGTATTGCTCCCGATAATTTTTGTTATACGCGTAATATTCCACGCTTATTCAATACATGTCTCCAATATTCTTGAAGCTATATGCTGCGAATATAGAATGTTTTGCGCTTACCTATAACTTCTTATGGATATTCTCGGAAGACCCTACGATATTCTGGGTGCTTGCTAGAGTAGCCTGTGGCTGAACATCGTAATTATTATTACTACTATTGTCCTTATTATAATGTAAATATGCGTAGAATATTTTCTAATGGGTAGGTCACATCCAAAAAACGAAACGTCCATTTAAATAAATGTTTCAGAAGTAAAAAAAATAATCGCGTTCTTTGGAGAAATTCTAACCTGTGTGATACTAACTGACGTAAATTGAAGTATGAATCTTTCAGTGAACTTTATTCAATTCGTTTCATGAACTATTTGAAAAAAGAAATGCAAGTAAACTTTGTACATGTGTGGTGTGAGATTCTGGACTTGTGGCGTTTTGGTCGTTACATCCTTAAAAGTCCAACGTTACAGAGCAGCAATATTCATAGCACATTCTTGTTAAATGATATCCTGAGTATTCATTCTATATTTTGTAGGGTTAGAATTCGAAATTTGCGTTGTGGTTTGTAGGCAACGTTGGCTCAGGCATTGGGAAGATGTGGGAAAGCTGTCGACCTGAGCTTTCTTTGAAGCATCGCTACATTAGCCCAGTGTACCGGAGAACACAGTTTAGCTTAACAAGTGCAGTCCATGGTTGGTCACTGGAATCGATCCAAACGGCCAGCTGTCCTGACTGAATATTCTAAGACTTGTCCTGAGTCACATTAGGCTGATGTCGTTATAATATTTTCAAATTAAGCCCTGAATCACTACTTGCTCTATCCCGGCCTGAGCCAAAGTTGCTCTTTAAATAATTTTCGAATTTTAAACACTCAAATATATGTAGAATATTCTCATAATATCCTACGTAAATTTTTAATGACCGTCGTAGAATAGGCCACGCATATTCCTAAAATATCCTAAACATATACCTAGAATACCCTACACATATTCCTACAATATCTTAAACATATTCCTAGATTATCCTACGAATATTCCTACAATATTCTACATATATCCCTGGAATATCCTAAAATCATTCCAAGCATATGCTTAGAATATCCTACGAATATTCTATGTATATTCTTAGAATATCCTACGCATATTCCTAGAATATCCTAAACATATTCCAAGCATATCCGTAGAATATCCTACGAATATTCCTAGAATATCCTAAGCATATTCCTAGAATATCCTAAACATATTCCTAGAATATCCTATGAATATTCCTAGATATCCTCCGTATATTCTTACAATATCCTATGCATATTCCTAGGATATTCTCGGAATATTCTAGGGATATACATCAGGCCTTTAAGAGTATTCGTAGAATGTTCTATGCATATTCGTAGGATATGCATAGCATATTCCTAGGATATGCGCTCATCCGGACAGTCTGATATTCGTAGGATATCCTAGGAATATATCAGGGATCACTTTAGAATACCCTTGGGATATTCCAACATCCCCAAAAGGATATTCGTAGAATATTCCAGGGACATACCTGTGCTATGTGGATCCATTCCTTTCCATCGGATGAATATGTAACAAGAAAATCTAGTTTACCGTGAATCGAACCCGGGATCCATTGATTACAAGGTATGGAGTCTTACCACTAATCCTCCCCAAAGGGTCTGGATTAGAAAATGGGTTCCCACTTAAAAACGAGTTTTCGAGACCGTCTAAGATTTTATATCTTTTTATTCGGATGGAGGAAACAGTTTTGTATGTGAATCTTGTGTGGAGGTTAATTTGAAGCTTTTGTGGCTTTCAGGCATCTTGAGCTCACGCGCAGATAGGGTGCGAGGAGAAATATTGGAAAGTACTCGGTCATGGCCTATTTTGTAGATACCATCGCGGCATTTGTCTGGCGTGTCTGACAAAAAAGCTTTGAAACCCCTCAGTCAGGATAGGCAACAATAGATCGTTTCCAGGACCTTTCGATTGCAAAGGCAACGCTCTACCAACAGAGGTTCGATCGCTCGTTGGAGGGAGGGGAGAGTAACACCCTAAATCGTTATAGACTATAGCATGTTATGCTAGGTCATTGTAGTTTGATTCCCCGTGCATGTCCTAAATTGGATTTTTAATGGGTGCGAATTAAGAACGGCTTTGTAAGTGTGAAATTAGAGGCTCTCTTTTTAAATTTGTTAATGTTCTGAGTCTGAACCTGTCAATTTGTAATTTTATTTTGGTTTCGTTTTGAATTGGGATTCGGGGGCGGGGGGCGTACAATCAATCAGTTCGGGTATTTTATGTTTTATTGAAATCATGAAATGTTGAGAAGTTTTCCAATACTTTTTTTAACGAAGTTTAACTACGTATTTTATAACGTTTCACGTTTTATAACGATCTAAATAATTATACTTCGAATATTATAAACAACCGTCTATATTATGCTTATGGTGACCATACTTTCTCAGTCAAAATTCTGGACAGATCTTACCAGGATCTAACGGACACCCCTTCCCCCACCGTCTCCTATTTCTGGGTGGTTGTGAGACCAACAGAAGAAATGGTTTTTATTCAGGTTAGAAATCTAGCTTAAAGTTGTGTTTTGTTAAGAACTGCCTCGGCTTAAAAAAATGTACCAACTTTAGAAGTTTAAACTTGCCTTTTTTTTGTGTGTGTCGTGCTTTTAAAATAACTTACTTATAGGAATTGTTACATATTGCTATTAATAATTTATGGTTTCAGTTACTATAATTAACCTATTTTAAAATTAGTTCATCACTTATTGCTTATTAACCCTTTTTTTATATAAAAAAAGAGCATTTTGATATTTTTTTTCGGGACACCGTGACACAACTCTAAAAATGCCTTGGCTGTATGGTTCGGAGAAGCTCTCCTTCAAATTATTTTGTGAATTTTAATTTAAGGCTGTCCAAGAGCTTCTACATGAATTTAAGAGACTGACATAATTTATCAATACAGAAAGAACGAGGTTATCATGTCTAATCTTACTCCGATATTATTAAATGTTGCTTTATTGTAATAATACGTTTCCGTATTCAATGTCGTTCTTATTTCAATTCATCATGTTGAGATCAATAGGCAGCCTTCTTAAGACTTCATGCAAATGAAGTGTCAGAAAATTACAGCTGGGAAGGTAGGAAGTGGACAAAAGATTTACGTGAAATGGAAGATGAAAATCATGTTCCGTGAGTATTTTATAATTTGTAACGTAATATTATCATATTTTGCTAATGCTTTTGTATCATACAGTAATGTATGAGCGTCTTGGCAACAAGTAGATAGGCTTAAGCGCCATTAGAAATTTTTGACAGTATATCGACAAGAAAATGCAATCATGTCTAAACCTTAAAAAAAAAAATGTTCGTAAGAATATTCCTTTTCAGATATACATGAAATCATTAGGACAAAGAAAAGATGCAATGATTCTTTCTAGAATAAGACATTTTCACTTTTATTTCCGCTCTATTTTTTTAAAAAATAAAGCGTTTACCATTTTGCAATTACCTATACCTAAAAGTGATACTAAACTAACTGATGTCATTAGAAACTTAATGAAAATGTGAAGGCCGGAAGCGGGGAAACATAACATGAAATAAATAGATGAGGCACTTCATTCACGAAGTAACATTAAAGGAAGTCGTACGAAAATGTATTAGTAATGTCGATGTTAGTGTTCAATAGGGTACGTATAACAATATAAGCTGGTAACTTAATTTTGTTGTATTAAATAAATTTAATTATATTGATTTAAGTAGCATGAAATAGTACTTGTAACTTGTATTCAGAACTTCTAAGTAAATAGTGAAATGAAAACTTCAGGATTATTTTGAAATTGTCTCGCAGAAACTGAACGCTAGTTAAAACAGTATTTTACTAACTTCAACAAAATTGATTTTTACAATGTTGTGTTGGCATTAGTAGTGTGTCTAAGTAGTTTAACCAAAGCTAGCAATGTGAAAAAGAAATCAAAGTAGTATATACACATTAAAAAAGCCTTTTGTTCTAGAGCCATGGTACTTTATCGTTAGTAACAGTGTGCTAATATTTTAATATTTCAAAATTCCACAATGGGTGCGCAAGTGATTTCTCAAAGGAAGTAGGTGATTCCAGAATAATTCTGAAGTAAAAGTAGATCGAAATGAGTATGAATTAAACGACTTCCTGTTTGAGCAAGGATGACATATGTTATCCTCAGCTCCCAATCGGACAGATATATTCAATTTCTTTGATAAAAAATAAACAAAACGTTCGACGAAATGATGCAATTATTACCCTTTCTTGCTATGTAACCACCTTTTCTTTTTAGAATCGTTCATTATATGGGATCAACTTTAGATATTGTCTTGGCGCAACAAATTATTGTTTCCTGGTGGAAAGCCGTTCCACTTATGCTCATTTCGGCTCATCTTTACTTCAGAAATTTTCTGGAAACCCTCTACTTCTTTTGGGGAATTTCCTACGAACCCATTTGAGAATTTTGGAACGCATTTTTTTTTAATAGTGTATATTTAAAGCTTTTGTGATCACATCAACTTAGTGATCCAAACCTATTTCGATTACATTTGGCAGGTAGAAACTAGACGTGAAATAAGTGAAGGCCTTTTTTTTTTAATTTCGTTTGTGCGGAAAAGAACTGTTTGAATGGGGCAAAAGCTCCCGAAAAGTTTTCCAGACGCCCCTAAAATAGACATAAGGAAGATAGATTTGTAGTTTATAAGGTCTGTAATGAAGTTGAAATATTATAGCTTGATTATTTATAATGATAATAATAATAAAATATGAAGACTGGTATTAAACTTAAGTGTACGATTTGAATTGTACTTTCTCTTCGTGCAACGTGCTCATTTATAGGAAGGTACAATATTTGTTTAGCTTACCTTGATAACTTACTCCACGTTGACACATTCACGATTTTTTTTATTCAGAATCTTTAGAGAGAGCTCTCTATGATTGATCATTGTATGTTGCCCACAATTACTGTATACTTTGTCTAACCGGATTAAGAGCTAAAAGCGAACTTCCGTGTCAACGAAATACTTCCATATAAAATTATCCTACAGTGGAATACTCTATTCTTGCACATCGATTTTTTATTACCTGTTTTTTATGTATCTAAACTGGACGTGATTGAGTTAAGAGGCTTGTTACATGTAGTAAGGAAGACATGTTTTTAGCCCTGTCCATCATCCATATACGGTATTCCATCGCTTCAGCTAGTATATACATACAGCGGATAGCTTTTTGCTTGTGATTTGTTGGCTTTCATCCTTTGCGCACTTCTTTCATATTTATATTTTGTCTTGAGGTGATAATTTAGAGAGTTATCGTATGGTATTCAATATAACGTATATCAACGTTGTATTTTGCTTTCCACTTATTTTTAATTAGAATTTTTTTCTCAGGGATAAGCAGTTGTTAGTTAATTTAAGGTAATACACTGTTTAATTTAATTGCATTTCATACAGTTAAGTAAAAAAGTGCAGTTGAAATCTATCACTCCAATTTGCTACTACTATGACTACCCTCTTCCTCCTCCTGCTCAGCGTTTAATTATCTCTTTATTCTTACATACCTTACTAGATAAATATGCATGCAGTAAATATAATACTGATATTATTCAGAAATGTGTTCTTACAATTGCTTTCAAACTAACTTGTGTGATATTCAATTAATTGCAGTTTGAATGTGTTGGCAAAGTAATTCTCGTGAAACTAGTGGAAGTAATAAAAAAAAATATCGTAAAAATAACTAACATAAACTTACGCATTTCCAAATAAGCATGCAATATGAATTCTGCAACTACATACGCGTGCCCTAAGTAGCATTTGCTGCAAGCATCAGTGTATAAAAATTGGCAATTGATATAATATTTAGCTTAGCATGTATGTAACCTAGTTTTTTTCCTTTAAATTATCAGTTAATTCATGCTTTAACTTATTTTTTTTCTAACAGATTTTTTATAGTTTAGAAATTTAAAGTGTGAATATTTTATTTCAATATATATATATACCGTGTGAGTCATTGACGAGTGACAGCCCAAAATAACTTGAAAAAGGAGCTGAAAATAAAAAAAAGTGCGCAGGTAACCTGATACCTACGGCAGGGGACACCTGATCAAGCACACAACAACAATCACATAAGCAGTGTTGCCACCCTAACACAAACTTATATATTTTCAAATAGCACTACGAAAACTGATAATTGAAAATAAATATGCGAAACAAAATACGTCCAATGATAAAAAAACAATGCTCTGTGTCACCAACTTCGGGAGATACGAAAGGTCAAAGTTGGAAAAAGAAGGAATGGATTGTAGCTAAATACACAATATTAGATCAGAAACATGAACACGAAATGACAATAGTCTTAACAAAATGCCAAAATTAAAGTTCATTACAACTAGCAGTGTTACCACCCGAGACACCGAAAGAAAGGGAAATTTACAATCGCTATTTACGCAAAAAGTGTCCCCTTGACAAAAGTCACAAAAATAAACAGGAAGTCTGTTTGAGGGTCACAAAATGCAATGGAATTTATTTGGAAGCGATATCACAAAGCGTTCACAAGATATAACAAAAGAGGGAAAGGCTGGCAACATTGGAGGGACATTTTTTATCCCTCAAGCAGCAGTGGACTACACACGGGGTTGCAAGGAGTATGGCGAAGATTGGTCTGCAAGCCGATTGCCAGAATGATCGCTTTGCGAGGTACAGCGATGATGGCGGTAGTAACCCCTTCTCCTCCTATTCGATAATTTCATTATAAAATATACACAAAAAGATAGTACGTTACCATTGGATAGGCGAGTTACTTTATACATTTGCATGATAACGTACAGC